>APFE031037984.1:0-56262 GCA_000404065.3 Pinus taeda
GTATGCTCACAGTTGCATGTATATATAACAAAATAGTAAAAGTTCTGGTGTTAATGAAGTCAAGCATAACTATTATTCAAAAAAATTATTTAAGAATTTTCAGAACACCCTGAACGTGTATAGAACAATGACTGTAAGATTCTACTGTACATGTTGGATAGAACCATTTGTAAGGCAAGCAACCTAATGAATACAAGAACGATTCATACATTACTAAAAAGGGAATAGACATACGTGGACCAGTTAAGCCGAGATAGCATGGTCATAACATAATCTGAGAGAATCAATAGACCTGTAGCAGAATAGAGAAAGAATAAAAAAAATAAACTTATATCTTTCAGTATAACATGTCAAAGGAGTGCGCAGCCGAGCTAGACCAAACTAAAAGAGTCATGAAAATCTTTACTATTCAACACAAGGGACGAAAAAATGTATATAACATATGTCCATGAGCCGAAGCTAACCAACACTATTAATATTACAAACACAATTGAAAAGAGGAACTGCTAGTTCTTAGAAACAACATGGATTACTACATGACATAACAACATAGTTCACGTAGACAGAAGCCCTCATTGGGCGGCAATCTGTGGAAGCACCTCATAACAGAGACGGTAACTTGGTCGAAACCCCCTTTCAGAAGGAAACCAGCAATCAACCTAGCAAGAGGGAGAACAAATATGAAGCCATTGAAATCGGCAACCCATTAATTAACACAACCGTGGAATTAAGTAAGGGTTCAGAATGGGGCATAACCGGGATAAATCCAGCGCCATGCCTGGGCAAAAGCTGCTTCTCCTCCATAGCCTCCGGCGCTTAATTTCCAAGGTGTTGCACAGCTTTACATACGAAGAAAAGATTTTAGAGTCGTTTCTTTCTTTAAAAAAAAAAAAAAAAAAAAACAATAACTGGTCGAATCAGAGGTAGCAAGTGAACTGGGTAGGAAATACCTGACCACCGAAAAGGTCTCATGAGATTTGTAAAGTGGAAGGAAACCTCTGGTCCGCAACCTGTGAACTCGAGGAACACTCTGGAAGCCTGAACCCTATCGCATCAAACGAGAGCAAAGCCTTGAGTGCCACATTGAAAGGTCACCCGGAGTGAATCTGACCATTCGATGGAAGGGAAAGAGTTCCCTCCATCGATTTGATCAGGGATCCCAAGAAAAATGTACCCCTGCTGCAATATTAAATTCTGCTGCATCGCCAAGAGTTAACAGCTGAGCTGGTATGAAATGGATTTCAAAGTGGAGCCTAGCTGTCATGCTCTTGGCGAACTATCAATAAATACGGATTGAGAATGATCTGTTATCGTACCCATCAACACCAGATCCATACAGTGTAAGTAGATCCGTATGCGGATAAAATAGAATGACTTGTAGGGTTGGAAGAGAATAGGTAGAGAATTAAAACAATGAATTGTCACCGCGGAAACTGTACAGTCATTTAATAATTTTTTTATTTTTATTTTTACTGCAGTTGGGGAGTTTGGACATGTGGTATCAGAGCCCAGTTACAAAACTGAGGCCTCTGGGAAAATTGAAAGTGGCATATAGAAATAGTATATATAATGAGATCACATTTTACCCGTATAGTTACCAGTTAGTATGCTAATTCTCCTCTTATTGTTGTCATTTATTTTATGATCAAGGACAGGACCAGGAATCAAAAGATTTGCAGCATGAGGAGAACAGATAGTACATCTCACAGATATGCGATGGTGTTGACACCTAATCCTCAGTGATTGGGGGAACTGAATGTGAACAGTCATCGAGAAGATGAACTGAACAATCACATTCATGTATATAATAGATAGCTGGCTAAATGAATAAATGAATCAGTTTTCTGGAGTTACTCCTGGCCTGACATGGTATCAGAGCACAGGTCCCAAGTTCCTTTTTTAACCTTGCTTTGTAACTCCTATCCACTCCCTGCCTTCTGCTCCTCTGTCCCACACCTGAAGTGAAATGCACGCTCCCTGAAGTGAAATGCACGCTGCCTGAGTGAAACGCACACTGCCTGAAGTGAAACCCACGCTGCCTGAAATGGTAATGCTGCCTGCCTGAAGGAAATGGTAACGCTTCCTGAAGGAGATTGAAACGCCTTCCCGTTCCTGTGCATTTCTCGCAGATTACATTGAGAGCAACTATTAATCGCTGCTGTTAAAGGTAATGAATTACAGTTTCAGTATTGAAGTTGCAGTTTATAACTTTGGTGAATGAATATGTGTTCGGCCACCCAAAACTTCTTGCCCTTTTCAAACCCAATTCTATGAGATGCTCGGCTTCGGTATCTTTGACAGAACCTTTGCTTTCAGTTGTAGTAGTTGAGGAGTTCATATCTATCATCGCTATTGTTTTCTCTATTAAACCAAATTCTTCGTCAATATCTAAATGGAGAGGTGTACCGCTTTTGTCCTCAGAGTCTTTGTCAATTATCTCCTCCTGTTTCATTAAATCTTGTATAGAGATAGTCACAACGTGTAATAGGCCATCTTGAATATGACTGTCCATCAGTTCTGTGTTGTTGTTGCTTAGTGGACCTGTTCTATCCTGTGATTCGACAACATCCTTTGACAGGACAATGCTATAAGTTCTGCTCTTTACAGCTTGCTCTGGCTCTTTGCAAGGATCATCAACAAAGGTTTGAGGCCACGATCTCTGCTGATCCACACAGATTCCTCGAATTTTAATACATTTCAGGGTCCATGGGCGCTCATCCTTACTCGCTCCCTCTCTGTTTATTAGAGAAGAGAAACGATTGTCGGTATCAAAGAATATAAACGCCAGGACACTACATAAGATAAATGGAGATCTAAGGCAGTGATCGTATTAATGAAGACAGGAAGATCTCTTGCTATTACCGAGTTTTAGCTGTTAGCTCCTGGTTTAGGATTTTAATAGGCCCTCGTGCCAGTGGGGGAACGTGGAAGAGCAATTGCTTTTCTTTTAAGACAAGCATTCAAACATTTTTTTTGCGGTGATATATATATATAAATATAATATATATATATAATATAATAATATATATGGTGATATATGTATTCATTTCAATGATCAATAATATAAATGGCGTAGCAGAATTTTGAATGATTCAGCGGCTCAACTCCTTGTGGTTTTGTATTTGAATTCTTTGCACAGCAAAGATAAGCTATTCATATGCACAAAATCGAACAAAAGCAACATGATTTCATGCATGCACAGGAATAGCTTAGCGTTGCTGAGAAAATAATTCAAATACGTAGCTCAACGCTATGCCGACGCTGTGGGATTTAGCGGCTCAACTCCTTGTGGTTTTGTATTTGAATTCTTTGCTCAGCAAGGACCAGCTATTGATATGCACAAAATCGGACAAAAGCAGCACGATTTCATGCATGCACAGGAATAGCTAAGCGTTGCTGAGAAAATAATTCAAATACGTAGCTCAACGATGACATTGGACTGTGCATCGCTGTGGGACTTAGCGGCTCAACGATCTAAATGCTTGATTTATATAATGGAAAGTTTCAAAGAAATAATAAAATTTTAATATTTTAATTTTTTATTTAAATATTTTAATTTTTTATTTATAGGACTTAATTTTTTATTTAAATGTTCTATTTTCTATTTTATTTTTTTTTATTTACATTACTTGGCTTTAAGTAGCTAGTCATTTTACTTTATTGACATTACTTAGTGATTTTTATTTTTTATTTTTTAATAGTTCCTCGTGATTTTTTTCTTTTTAATATTTATTTATTTAAAGTATACACGCTGAAATTTATTTATTTATTTTTATTTACAGTCCCTTTAGTGAAATATTAAAACTTAAATGTTTAATTTTTTTTATTTACAGTCCCTTTATTGAAATATTAAAATTTAAATGCTTAATTTTTTTTATTTACAGTACATAGCTTCTTTAGTTTGCTTCAATAAAATAGTATAATTTTTGAATCTTTGATCGGAGAATCCACAGAAAGAGAAACGTTGGTGTAAAAATTCTAGATTCAAAAAGCTCAAACCACAGATTTTATTTATTTATTTATACTTTTAGTGAAATATTAAAATTTACATGTTTAATTTTTCTATTTACAATACATAGCTTCTTTATTAAAAGTGAAATATTAAAATTTAAAAGTTTTATTTTTTATCAAAATTTAAAGTTTTAAGTGGTTACATGCTGTTAAAGCTAATTTATTAAATTTAAAAGTTTCAATTGCTTACATGGTGTTAAGTTTAACTTAGTTGAGTTTAATTTAGTTGGTGTAATGACCCCGGAAAATTTATAAATATTTTTTGTTACCATCGTGGGTGAAAACATTGGACAAGGATTATTATTTTTCATTTAATTATAATACTATTAACTCTGAATTTGAGCATGGATTGAGTAAAATCAAATATGGTAACTTCTCATGGGGAAGTTGTTTTCTTTTCTTCATTGTTAAAAATAAAAAATAAAAATAAAACAGTTGCCAGCATAATGGGAGAACCCTCACTGATTTCCAGTAGTAAGACCGGAAAAAGAGAAGACAGGGCTGTTGAGGAACAAAAGGGGAAAAAGAAGCGATGAAAAAAATCATGCTAAGTCTGGTAATGACCAGATAGCATGGGCACCAAAGTGCACTAAGTTTGCTGAAGGCTGTGGTCTTGCAAACAAGCTTGGGGGAGATTCGGTCTTGCAGACGAGTCTCGTGGACGGGAGGAAAGACAAGCAGGGAAAGACAAGCAACGGGAGGAAAGACAAGCAGAGAAAGACAAGCAGGAACCAGTGTTTCCCAAACTATGGAGGAGAGCTGGGAATAAATACTATACGTACTGGAGTACATGTAAGTATAATTGCATCACCATTCTTGTGTAAGTTATTGAGTTGCTAAAGAGCTCCATCTATTATGGTCTATTTTATATGGTCTGGGTGACTCTGTTAAGGGGTTCTATTATGTGTAAAATTGGTTAAGTTCTGTGCGGGGATGTTCATCTCGAAAACCCTGTTCTGGTAATAATATTATTGCAGATCCAATAACCAAAAGCATGAGAGATTCCTTAGTCTCAAGATGGTTACAGGTATCTGTTAGGACATCCGTAGCCATATGGACCAGGTAGCAGGACGTTGGAGAATAAATGTGGAAAACTAACCATAAATTTATACCATTGTTAAGTCGAAATCGGTAGGAAAAATTGGTAGAACTTTAAATAAAATTAGAACAAGATGCAAAGACTGAAAGTTCTAGGTATAATTAAATTCAACAATCGTACTAATACTATCTCTCAGCAAGAGTTTAGAAAATTCTGTTTCAAAAACTAAAGGTAAACAAAGAACATAAATTTTTCCTTTAATCTGGAAGTGAATTTGCGATGTGGATAGCGGGAAGATTTGACTAATACGGGATCTATTGGTTGATCAACAATAGCCAAATATTTACGGTGGAATACCTGTAAGATAACATGGAAGCAGAGCGGATACAGAACACCTCTATAGGGCCCTCGAACACCTTAATGGGTCAACCATGGGCTAGGCCTTAAAGTAATATGTGTTATATGGCGATTAGACTTTTAATCATATAAAAGAAATTAAGAATTCTAAGAACATATAAACTTCATTAACAGACATAGCTGTATGCTCACAGTTGCATGTATATATAACAAAATAGTAAAAGTTCTGGTGTTAATGAAGTCAAGGATAACTATTATTCAAAAAACTTATTTAAGAATTTTCAGAACACCGTGAACGTGTATATAACAATGACTGTAAGAGTCTACTGTACATGTTGGATAGAACCATTTGTAGAGCAAGCAACCTAATGAATACAAGAACGGTTCATACATTACTAAAAAGGGAATAGACATACGTGGACCAGTTAAGCCGAGATAGCATGGTCATAACATAATCTCAGAGAATCAATAGACCTGTAGCAGAATGGAGAAAGAATAAAAAAAATAAACTTATATCTTTGAGTATAACATGTCAAAGGAGTGCGCAGCCGAGCTAGACCAAACTGAAAGAGTCATGAAAATCCTTAATATTCAACAAGGGACCAAAGAATGTATATAACATATGTCCATGATCCTAAGCTAACCAACACTATTAATATTACAAACACAATTGAAAAGAGGAACTGCTAGTTCTTAGAAACAACATGGATTACTACATGACATAACAACATAGTTCAACATAGTTCACGGAGACAGAAGCCCTCATTGGGCGGCAATCTGTGCAAGCACCTCATAACAGAGACGGTAACTTGGTCGAAACCCCCTTTCAGAAGGAAACCAACAATCAACCTAGCAAGAGGGAGAACAAATATGAAGCCATTGAAATCGGCAACCCATTAATTAACACCACCGTGGAATTAAGTAAGGGTTTAGAATGGGGCATAACCGGGATAAATCCAGCGCCATGCCTGGGCAAAAGCTGCTTCTCCTCCATAGCCTCCGGCGCTTAATTTCCAAGGTGTTGCACAGGTTGACACGCGAAGAAAAGATTTTAGAGTCGTTTCTTTCTTTAAAAAAAAAAAAAAAACAATAACAGGTCTAATCAGAGGTAGCAGGTGAACTGGGTAGGAAATACCTGACCACCGAAAAAGTCTCATGAGATTTGTAAAGTGGTTAGGGTTTGCATCTCTTCATCGAACCCTTTACTGGGCCACAGTAGATTTTGGTCTCTCCACCCTGCCAGTCAATGAATCAGAGTGTTCACCACAGTTGACACTCTGCATGGCGGTGGTCTTTTCTGAGTCTTTGTTGTCTGTAATTTCGTGATTGATGAGGGTCTAAGTTTTTATTCTCTTCCTATTTTTCCTCACAACGCGGCTAACTCCTCCAGAGCTATATATATTTAGTGTTAAATTCGACTTTATAATTTCTTCAGAAACGAGTTCTGAAATATTAGCTTTTTGTGGCCGTGAAATAATTATAAGGCCTGCTAAATAGGATCTACTCAGCTCTGGGGTGTTTTGCTACAGGGTAACCGGGACTATTATTCCGGTGGGTGTTTTGCTACAGGGTAACCGGGACTATTATTCCGGTGGGGTTTCCTTACCCAGAGCTTCGGAAACGAAAACCTTTACGCTCTTACCCATCTTTCGGTTTACAGTTCTTGGGGCTTCTGCTACTGAATAAGTTTACTTGTATGAGGCTCTATAATTAGTGCGTAAACCCCAAGGTTCTGCGCATGACCCTTGAGGCAAAATACAAAAGAACTTAACCAGGATAACGATACTAATTTTACATTTCTTTACAGAGTAATTTCTAATAATGCTTCCAGATGGTGAAAATAAAAAAACTACACATTCAGAAATTCCAGTATAATTCTTTTTTCAGAAAACTTAACCATTCTTCCACAACAATCGTTGTTGTATAAGTCACAATTTTTCCTCACAAGAACTCCTTATACAATATAGTGGTTTTCCAAGTTGCAAGGCCATGATAGTGGTTTTGTATTTGAATTCTTTCCACAGCAAGGATCAGCTATTGATATGCACCAAATCGGACAAAAGTAGCACGATTTCATGCATGCACAGGAATAGCTAAGCGTTGCTGAGAAAATAATTCAAATACGGAGCTCAACGCTGTGCCAACGCTGTGGGACTTAGCGGCTCAACGATCTAAATGCTTGATTTATATAATGGAAAGTTTCAAAGAAATAATAAAACTTAAACGTTTGTTTTTTTGCGAAATAATAAAATTTAAATATTTTAATTTTTTATTTATAGTACTTAGCTTTAGTTAGCTTCAGTAAAATAATAAAATTATTATTTATTTACTTGCTTTGTTTTAGTTATCTTCAGTAAAATATAAAATTTATTATTTATTTGCAATATTTAGTTTTAAAATTATTATTTATTTTATGTACTTTTATTTTGGTTAGTTCAATAAAACAATAAAATTATTATTGATTTATAGTACTTTGTTTTAGTTAGCTTCACTAAAATAATAAAATTATTATTTATTTATTGTACTTAGCTTTAAAATTATTATTTATTTACAGTATAGCTTCAGTTAGCTTGAGTAAAATAATAAAATTTAAATTTAAGTGTTTTATTTTTTTTATTTACCTTGATTAGCTTTAAGAAAATAATAAATTTTAAATGGTTTGTTTTTAATTTAAATGTTCTATTTTCTATTTTATTTTATTTTTGTTTACATTACTTGGCTTTAGATAGCTAGTGATTTTACTTTATTTACATTATTTAGTGATTTTTATTTTTATTTTTTTTTATTTATAGTACCTAGTGATTTTTTTCTTTTTTATATTTATTTATTCAAAATATACCTAGTGAAATTTATTTATTTATTTTTATTTACAGTCCTTTTAGTGAAATATTAAAATTGAATTGTTTAATTTTTTATTTAAAGTACATAGCTTCTTTAGTTAGCTTCAATAAAATAGTATAATTTTTATTTATTTATACTTTTAGTGAAATATTAAAATTTACATGTTTAATTTTTCTATTTACAATACATAGTTTCTTTAGTTAGCTTCTTTATTAAAAGTGAAATAGTAGAATTTAAAAGTTTTATTTTTTATTAAAATTTAAAGTTTTAAGTGGTTACATGTTGTTAAAGCTAATTTATTAAAATTTAAAAGTTTTAATTGCTTACATGGTCTTAAGGCTAACTTAGTTGGGTTATCTATTAATTCTTTCATCACTAGCCTTAGTGCTTGCATGCACTCAAGTTTAACTTAGTTGAGTTTAATTTAGTTGGGTTATGTATTGATTCTTTCAATCACTATTGAATATATAAGTAGTTAAGACTAACTTATTAGAATTTAAAATTTTTAAGTGCCACTATTGAATATATAAGTGGTTAAGGCTAACTTATTAGAATTTAAAAGTTTGAAGTGCTTACATGTACTTAAGGCTAACTTAGTTGGGTTATGTATTCACTCTTTCATCACTAGCTTTAGTGCTTACATGCACTTAAGTTTAATTTAGTTGTGTTATGCATTGATTCTTTCAATCACTATTGAATATATAAGTCATTGTTACAAATTTATTCAATTATTCTCCACTTAGATTCTTCCCTTTATGGAAGCTCTAATAATTTAACATAGAAATTTTAGCAGTTTATTTATATTTCAAATTTTATAATCTTTTATGTTTTTCTTATAATATCTTTTTTTACAATGTCATTTTCAAAACGTTTCTTAAATCAAATTCAAATTTTATAATCTTTTATATTTTATTTATAATATTTTTTTTTTTACAATATCAATTTTTAAAACATTTCTTAAATCAAAATCCTAGGGTTATCTCTATATAAAGTTTAACTAGAAGAAGTATTATTTCCAATAATCAAATGATGGAGCCACATAAAAGTAAATAAAAACTAGACCAAAGTATTATTTACAATAATCAAATGTCATTAAGTGAATGGAGCCACATAAAAGTAAATAAGTTCCTATCAGGTGAAATTATATAATCAAAATCAAATGTCATTAGGTGAATGGAGCCACATAAAATATATGTAAATAAAGTTCCTATCCCTTGAAATGATATAATCAAAACCAAATGTCATTAGGTGAAAGGAGCCACTAAAATTTTACAGAACAAATTTAAATATTAACTCTAATAATTTAACATACAAATTTCTGTAACAATAATTTCTTGATATTTGAATTCTTATAATCTTTTTCATCTTAAATTTAATAATTTTTTTATAATATGAATTTTCAAAATATTTGTTCCAATTAAAATTTTTATTAATAAAATTATCTAAAATTTAAAATTTCATAATTTAACTTCTATCTTCCCTTTATCTCTATCAAGTTTAACCACAAACTTTAATAAAATCTACACCAATTATTATTTACCAAAAGTCCCTATTTAGTGAAATTAAATAAGAAAAATAAAATGCCTTTAGGTGAATGAGGCCACATAAAATTTTACATTTAATGGATTTAATTATTAAATCTAATAATTTAACATACAAATTTTTATAACCACAATTTCTTGAAATTTCAAATGTTATAATTTTATATATTTCATTTATAATAACTTTTTTTACAATATTAATTTTCAAAACCTTTTTTCATTTAAAATTTTATTAACAAAATTATTTAAAATTTAGTAAACTTTATTCCTATAAAGTTTAACCTCAAACTTTAATAAAAACTAGACTAAGTATTATTTACAAAAATCCCTATCTAGTGAAATTAAATAAGTAGAATATAGCCACATAAAATTCTACATTTGATAAATTTAAGTATTATTATGAAGTATTATTTGCAAAAAGTCCTTGTGATATATATTCAATGAAATAAATAAAAGTATGTTTAATGTCTACGGAACTATCTATTATGATTATGATTTACTTTATAAAAAAATGATCATGATTTACTTTATAAAAAAGTTTAAAATAACACTATTTTAATCGAGATAAAATCTTATATTTCGTAATTTTGAACACTTAACACTTTTTTTGAAAGTACAACAAAATAATACCTTTTTAATTAAGAAAAAATCTTATATTTTTAAAAAATAACTTTCTATGGTTCTAAACACTTAACACTGTTATTGAAAGTACAACAAAAACTTAAGAGATACAGTTTTCAAATTATGGAAAGTAGAATTAAAAGTTAAGTAAATGTAGTTACTAAGAATTTTTTAATTAAAAAACTTAAGAGATACACTTTTCTAATTATGGAAAGTACAATTAAAAGTTAAGGAAGCAAGGTAAATGTAGTTACTAAAAATTTCTTAATATGAGTTGCCCTTAAAATTAAATGTCGAAGGGATACACTTTTCAAATTATGGAAAGTATAGTTAAAAGCTAAGGAAGGAAGGTAGATGTATTTAGTAAGAATTTCATCGTATCAATTGCTCTTGAAACTAAATGTAGGTATATATCAATTTTCATTAAAAAAAATAATGATTTTTTCTTAGATGTGCAAAATATTGAATATTAAATGTTTGCTGATATCTATTTTTATTAAAAAAAAAATGTTTCTTGAAAAGTTTCTCTTTATGGAGGTCTCCTACTTGTTCTCCTCTTCTATGTAGACCTAAATTTATGGAGGTCTACTACTTATTCTCCTCTCTGTAGACCTAGTTACAACACCCGATGTGAACTTTGAATATTTTAGATTTTTTAGGACTCCCATTGGTCAATTGAGTTGCCCACTAAACTTTTAAATATTTAATTGCCCTTAAAATTAAATGTAGGTATATATCGATTTTCATTAAAAATAAAAGAATGATTTTTTCTTAAATGTGCAAAAGATTGAATATTAAATGTTCTTTGATATCTATTTTTGTTAAAAATAAAATAATATTTTTTCTTGAAATGTGTAAAAGATTCAATATATTTAATTTAGATTTATATTTTAGTTTATTATGTTCAGGTTTGAAAATAATGTTATTATGTAATAAAAATTATATAAAATTTTTCTTGTTTCTTCAACAACTCATTGACATGTAGCTACTAGTAAATTTGTTTAGCTCTACTACTTGTTCTCTTTATTGAGGTCTTCTACTTGTGGTAAAACCATAAATTTATATATTTGTTTTTGAACAATAATGAAATTAAGTTGTTTATATAAAAGAATTAATATGAAACACTGTTATAGTTTGATGTGGTTCATTTTTTTTTTTGTATATATGATTGAGCTCACTACAAGACCCGTAAAATTATAAATCCACTAAAACAAATAATTCAAATTGAGATGTATTTCAATAAGAACCAATGACTTATGTGTATTCGGTTTAGTGACAGCAATGATGAGAAAATTCACATTACTAAAATAATAATAAAGTGTCATGAATTTGAACCTTCAAAATTGAGACATGTAAGAAGGTTGTTTGAATATGAAAAATCTCTCTTTAAATCTTCAATCTAAATCTTATTTAAATCTCAATTTATCAACCTTCTTAACCTTTTAAATGAACAAAACTATAATGATATTGGAACACTTATTTTAATATTTTTCAAAAGTAATTTTTTTTAAGGCATTTGAGGCATTCATTTTCCTATATAAAGTGCAATAAACTAATTTGAATCTTAATACGTGTTAATCATCATCACATAAAATAACAAGTATATTAATTTTTTTAAACCAATCTAAATATAAACTATATAATATGATGTATTCAAAATATGTAATACAATGAAAAATAAAAATATCAAAATTAAGATATTTTATCCCCTAATAGGGGTGTGAATGGCATTTGTAAGGGTCCCTTGGGGGTTGAGAATGCCACCCTTGGACATGACGGGCATTTATTATTAAGGAGAATTTCTATCCCCTAGTATGCAATGACATGCATGGAACCAAATGGCTACCTTTTGTTATAAATTAGCTCCTAAGATGATGTTTTTGGCATTCTCCAAAGACAAGAGGGGAGGAGGGTGGTCAAGACTTGGACCTCCGTGTTGGTGGTGGTAATCTTGTACACTGATGTCGAGTGGGTGATTTTGGTGTTGTGATGGTGGGTTATTAGCATGTTGAGGTCTTGTGGATGTGATGGTGAGAGGGCATTGAAGTTGTGCATGGAGGGTGTCTCATTGATTCTATTCCTAGAGGTTGACATCCTATTGAGATGCTCCTCCTTCAATCACGACTAGGCTGTAATGTACTGCAATTCATTTTCTCCCCAATCTTGCTTTTATTCTATTTTGTTTTCCTAGATCATGGATTCTCTTCCTAGAGGTTGACATCCTACTGAGACGCTCCTCCTTCAATCACGACTAGGTTATAATATACTGCAATTCATTTTCTCCGTAATCTTGCTTTTCTTCTATTCTGTTTTCCTAGATCATGGGTTGAGGCTTTTTGGAATCCTATCTGTGGATTGGGATGGTTGTGAGAAATGTTTGTGTTTGTTTTCTAGATATTTGAACTAGATTTATTGGGTGTCCATGTTGAGAAAGTTTGGTATCATAATGTCTATGCTTCAATTTTTTGATGGTATAGGGATTCTGAGGGAATTTTCTTGGGTTTGGTTAAGCATCTCTCCATGCACCTCATATATCCTAATTCTCAGAGTTTGCTGTAAAGTTTTCCCTCTCAAAAACACATGACTTTTTTTTGGCTAGTTGTGTTAGGGATGTGGGTTACAATGTTGGGGTATCCACTTCAATTGGGGTTGAGATAGTGAGCCCTTCAAATGGCATGACCTATATAATGAGTCTAGGTGATAAATCCTTAATGTCGTGTGAGATCCCTCAGGGAGTTGTTGTTGGTGAATTCTCATATTTCTTTGCATGTCATGGAAGTTCTTTAGGTGTGACCCCTCTATTTCCATCATACAAACATACACATATACATATAAACATAGCATAAAAAAATCATGGTCCCTCATGACCCTGTCAGACAAGGGCATATATATATATATATATACACACACATTAACAGAATCATAATCATAACACCATTACTAGATATCATAAGGTCAAGGTTAAGAGAACTCCCTTTATCTATGTACAACATGCACAACATTGAGAATAATAATTCCGAACATAGCAAAGGCACCTAATGCCTCAAATCCATTCACCTTACTCTCCTTGGTTACCTTTCACATGACTGACTTGCCACCATCCATTTATCCCATTTGACCCAACCAACTCAAACGACTGTCATACTCTTACCTTCAACTGCCCTTATACATGCACCACACTTCATTTGAGTCTTATACTACTTGTTGGGAATGGTTCAGCTTTTTAAGAGCTTCATTAACTTCCTCTTTCTCTAGCCCATTCCCAATACCCTCAAAACATAAAAAGAAAGAACATGAAACAAACAAGAAGAAAACCAAGAAAAATCAATAGAAGCAACACCACAAACATAGTGGCATGGCCATGCAGCAAACATAAAATAAATTGCAAATCAAGTGCAAAAAAATCACAAAGCATAGAAAGAAAAAAAATAGCAACAAGCACCATGACTCAATCCCCATGGCTTCCTAGTGCTTCCAAGGGAAACGTCAACCTGAGCCTTTTTCAATATTTCATAGCAATCTTTTTAGCCATGCAATCCCCTGCATCATATTGCCATAAACAAAGAATTGTTAGTGCATAAATAAATATAAAATATACTCGTTGTCTTACCTTGTCATCTATAGCACGATGACTCGTAACTAAACACATACACATATCATCTCTCAAGGGACTCCAATTCCTTGACAAATCTAGCCATATAATAACAAGTTAACTACCATACATGACTATCTAACAGATGTGCATATGACGACACTGAAAAACTAACATTTTTCATGCATGTAACCTCAATAACAATAATATGACAAGAATGTATATAACCATAATGCATATAACAATCGTTAACCATCGTACCTGCATGTTAAACATATAAACCTATGTGAACATGTGCTCTTACCCTGAAGTCCACTGCTACAACCTTGCTCTCATAATCTGCTTCTCTTGCTCTATCTCAACCAACATATCAGCATTGTGATGACACAAACTGCAACAATGACTATCACAATGCATGAATAATAATCACATAGACAACTAACATGCATGCATGACAAACACATTCCACCCACCTAGTCCAAGTGTTTGAACCATGCTTTGATACCACTCTGTAGCAACCCTCCTCCCACATTTACTCAAGTTCACCAGGTTATCGGGGTACACATGTGATGAAGATTTATTATTATATGACCCGAAATCCTAGATACAATTAAGAAAGTGGGGCCACAAACTAAAAACTTATTGATCTTGGAGCTAGAGGACCCCTAGGAGATAAACAACTAGTGCACGTGTCCAAACCCTGAGATACATTTTTTTTCACTTACCTAGACTTCTAGTCATAGGAATAACACTCCATTCGTGCAAATATAGGCCTCGATTTGTAGGCATAACACTGTATCCATGCAACTACAGTCCCAATTTATCGGTTTTGAGCCTCAAACCGTAGAATCTGTGCCACCTTTTGAGGGCTAGACTCCATATCACTACCCAAAACTTGATAAGAATTTCAAAAATAATGAATGACATAGAGGCAAAGCCTTTAACACAAAACTTGATCAAGGGCTTGACCTAACCAAGCCTAATCATGACACGCATTTCGTCAAACATATCGAAGACATGTAATGTGTAGGTCGTGAATACATATATGAATGTAGGGTTCTTAAACTTATATTAAATTCACCAAAGAGGTCTTATACTCTCTCATAATTGTTGCAATAGAATTTTTTAGCTCATACATTCTTTTATCAATAAATAGATAAATAAATCATGACGAGAGCCATAGAAGTTACACATCATATAGACAACATATAATGTGGTGAGCCATTGATCAAGTCTTACACCTTGAGATGAGAATTACCAAGTGGATGACTTAGGTTTTAGAGCATTCATAAATCAACTTGATAGTTTAATTGACAAAATGTTAAATAAGTTTGATAAATTATATTCCCTTTTTAAATTTCATTAAAAAAAACAAATTTTGAAAGAAAGGAAAAAGAATAAAATTAATTTCACCACAAAAAATTCAATGAAATATTTTTTAAAGTAATTTGAAAGACTTTAGGATAAGTTATCAATTTACTTTTAATTAATTTATAAAATTTTATATAGTTTTACTATAGTTTTGAAAGATTTAATTGTTAAATCAATTTTTTCATAATTATAAAATTATTCTTTTATTTTTTAAATATATTTCAATTTTCTGATTGAAGAAAACCAATGAAATGACTAATTTTATAGACTTAAAAATATATTTATGTGAATTAAAAAATAAATTAAAAAACATAAATTTGAAAATTCTTTTATAACTCCAAGTGGCACCATACTAACATAAATTTTATATCATGTAATATAAGTTAAATTATTAGTTTTTGTATTGGAGGTGACCCCTTATCCATTTATTAAAATATATTAAGCGACCATTACCCACACAAATTGAATAAGGAATTAATTTTCCTCGAAGAATGCACTGATGCAAACACATGTACAATTTTTTTGTCATTAAATATCTTGTATGATAAAAAAAGGAGTTGTCTAACCATGCTGAGGAATTATTGGGAAGCCCAAATCAAAGCAAAAAGAATTCAAAAAATTTTGTACAGGGAGTGTTTGAATTGTGTTTTTAACGGTGGAAATGGATTCATCACCATCAAAAACGTCTACGATACCTAAAATTTTGAAGTTTATCAACTATAACTTGGATTTACAAAATCCTTGCCAAATTTTCTCTAAATATGACAGGAATTTAGAGAAAAATTCCTGCAACTCCTCCACCTCGTTAGACTACGCAGTAAAAAAACAAGTGAATCCTTAAAACATGTCTACACTGGTGGGGTAACTTTGATTTCTGTGTTCAAATCAAAGATCTAGTTTATACAATCGATATGGTGGTGTTTTTAAGGACTATACACTCCATATGGCTATGGGCTTTTTCTTCAATGGAGATGCGAAGTGTTTTCCACATATGAAAAATCAAATTTAATACGGATAAAAAAACCAACTACAAAAATAATATCTTGAAATTTTTGACAGCCCTACCAAACAGATTCTTACATTATCATTACCCAAAATATGGTGTAGAGCAAAATGAAACCACTGAATTTTTCAATTATAATAATTTTATTATAAGAAATAAATAACTTTCGATATTATTTTTACCATGTGAATTTTAATTTTCAAAAAGGTCACACATCTATTATGGTAAATTTTTTGTATTTGCATTTAACAATGTAAACTTTGAAATTAGAATTTTACCAAGTCCATGTTTTTTAAGGTAGCAAAAAATTATCTGATTTTGAAAAGTGTTGATTCATAATACATTTTTTTTTACCATATTTGTGATGCTTTAATTTTTCCTATGTCTTTTTATAAGTTTTGATGATGTTTGGTATATGTCCATATGTTTATGGATGTAAATACCACAATGAGATATGTTATGAAACTTCAATAAGTGGTATGGGTGTCATGTCATTATGATTTTATGTTTGTTATGTTTTTATGTTAGTTTTCTTCTCACCAAGATGATCATTGTAAATACTAAAATGAGCTATGTTATAAAGCTCCATGGACAATATGTTTTTCTCAGAATATTTTTGTGGTTATAGGTATTTTTGAACACCGAGGATGGTGTTCCCCCAAGGGGTAGGGTTCTATAACATCTATGTAATAGAATTTAATAAAGGAAAAATAATAGCCATGTTTGATGGGACACTTATTCCAAGCTTAATGTTGGGTAAAACCATAGTGATGAGGAACCTCTGTAGTTGGTTAATGACTAAGGAAATTGGCAAAGGAAATGTCTAAGGTTTTGGAAATGCAAAACAACATTTTTGGCACATTTATTTATGAAAATAATGGAAATTAGGAGAGAAGGGAGGTGAAAGGTCAGAAGTTGCATGCAAGGATGAAAATGAAGAAAATAGAGGCCTCATTCATAAAAATGATTCTGAGGATCAGTTGGTAACTTTTTGTCAATTCAGCATTGGAGCTTTCTCATTATTATGTCTCTCATACTCTTGGATACTTAGAGTTTTCTTAGAGCACCCTTGGAGGGTGTGGCATACTTGGATCCTTGGAGCAACAAGGCAAAGGAAGAGCATGAAAGTGCAAAAGGACATTGAGATGAGCAACTACAATGAGTTTTGCTTCAAGTACTGAGTTGTATGTATGTTTTCCTCACTAGTTTTTGTATGCATGGCATATGGATGTGATTTTTTGGTCATGATCTCTCACTCGCATGGAGGATTCCCTGGATTGACAGTGTATTTCCTAGCCTTGCCATTTTTTGGATAGCCATGGAGATTATCGGTTCATTTCATTGTTTTGTTTAGGTTGGTTCTCATATTTCCTTAGCTTGGGTTGAGTTACTAGTCCCATAGTCTTGGTTGGATAAACACTTTGGAGCCCTTGGTGGGTTGAGTTACTTGTCATGAAGCCTTGGTTGGACAAATGCTCTAGAGCCTCGTAAAAGTTGTGGGTTGAGTTACAAGTCCTGGAGCCTTGGTTGGAACAAACGATCTTGAGCCATGGAAGGCTTGGATAGAGATCGTTATGATGATGGTTTTGCGATGTCCGACCATGAGGTGAGATCACTACTGAATGGGTTGAGGTGGTTGGCCTATGGAAGCCTTGGATGGTTTTAGATTGATGTGTTTTATGAGATCCCACCTTTAAGCTTGGAATATGGCATGCAGGTGAATGGTTGAAGAGATATTTGACTCAGTGATTTTACGATCAGGTGGAACGCGGGAGTCCCATCTTGGGATTTGATCTTTTATCATCAATAAGAGGTTATTTCTCATATTTATATGATTATTATATTGGTTATATGTGGTTTATATGGTTGTGATTTCATTGATATTTCTACTGCTATTATGCTGGTTATAGACATGTTTTATGACAAAAGTTATGGATGGATCTCATTACTGGTAAATGAATGAACAATGTATCTATGAACGAATGGATGAAATGGAAACCAATATATTCAGCCATCAATGCTTCTTAGCAATTCTTAGCTAAGTATGAGACTCTTATTGTGAGATCTCTTGTTTACACCTATATATTACATATTCGTGATATTTTTTATGAAATGCCTATCATGGCTAGTAGGGATCCAGTCAAGGTATTATTCAAGTAATTTCATTTTTACTGTCAATTCTACGTTATTTTACTATTATAAAGATGTCATTCAATTTTGGGTAGTGACCTGAGCTCTCGGCCTGAAATAGTGGCTCAAATCTCAAGATCATTGGCACAACACTATGAAAAATAGTCCCTCAATGTTGGCTTGTAGGCCTGTGAGAGTGTTTAGACCTTGGACACTAGCGTACACATAACATGAGAGCATCTAGAGGTCAAGTGGTCCAAAACCACAGTGGAACCCAGGGGTTGATTGTCATCAATGTTGGGTTGGTTCTTGAGGGTCGTAATGCTAATGTTGAATGTCTGTATGGTGTGTTTCCATCTGTTCCATTTCCTTAATGTTACTTAGGATGTTGAATCATATCATTGTTGCCTCTGGTCGCATGTTTACCCTAGCTAGGCAGTTTCTTGGGTAGACGTTAGGGAGGAGGGTGGTATAATAGGGTAGTGACCAAGGAAGAAGGAATAGGTCTCCTTGTTCATGGGATTCATGTTGAAGTAAAAAAGTCCATCTTTTTGTCCACTTTAATGCACACTCAAATGAATTTCACCAGCTATCAACCACATGTCATCTTATTTTTCTGCCTTTGAATGTTTCATGCATTCCTCCTGTGTATAAAAATAGTTCAACTCCTTCTGTGAGGCCTCATCCAAGCATACAAGAAATCATTGGAATTGAATGTAATAACAATGCTAAAAATGTCAATAATGGTAGGAATCCTTTCTTAAACACACTTGATAGAAATGATAGGGGTTGGGGAAATGCTCCTAAATTTACCCATCATATTTCCAATTGTTCTTTCTCATCTGCTACCCACATGTCTTCCTCACCGTCTAAGGGACCTGATCCTAATTTGAGCTTAAAAAATGTTATGTTTTCCATTTCAAATGAACATGTTCACTCTAATAGTCCAATGGTTGATAACCTTGTTAATACCTCAGCTGATAATTCCATCCAATTTGAGTCCTTGTATGCTAGTTCTAATAAAACTCACCCTACAAAGATTCATCGTTAGGGAAACATTCCAAAGGCAGAGTTTAACTCCCTAACCATTGCCTCAAAGACTACTAGAGAGAATCTACAAATGGAAGTAAAGCAGCCTAACTTTTGGATCAAAGGATTCTTGAAAAAATCCAAGAATAACTCATTCACTTTCACATATAAATTCTAACATGGTTGCAGGTATTTTGGACATTGATATTTTCCTTTATGTGCATTTTTTGAAGAATAGTTTATTATTGCACAATTATGGTTTTATGATGGACACATACATAGTGACTTTTGGGATAGTCACTTTTGGGACTTAATTATATATGTGTGTGTAAACATCTGAATGGTCAATTTCATAACATGTTTTATGTGACACATTAAAATATTATGAATATATGATTATTGTCATGAATTTGATATTTAAATGATTATGAGTTCAAATGTTGATGGATGTAGGTTCTCACCTTTCTGAGTCACTCCCTATTTTTAAGAGCCCAAGCATATTTGTCTTACCTTTTAAAAATTAATTGATCCTTAATTAATCGACAAGGCTAATTACTTTAGTTTAAAAAATATTTATGAAACTATTTTCAGAGATTATGATAAAAAATATAGGCTCGCTAAAAGAAGACAAGATCTCTTGATTGCAACAAAATTTGGCATGCCATAGTTGGTTTTATTCATAATTTTGGTATGTGTTATTGTGTTTAGATATTTTTGAATTATAAAATTTGATCTATAGGGATTCTTTTAAATAGTAACATAGACGAATGTCAATATCTTTTCCTTTTGTCAGAGGTATCATACATTCTAGTCACTAATGATTTGTAACTGCTATAATTTTTTTGATATTGATATTCGCTATACTTGCAGTAACATAATAGTCTCTGAAGACACCTTTTGATTTTGATGAAACAAGTATGATTTAGTTTCTGTTTGTGGTTGTTGGCATTTGGCCAATATTGTTTAGTAAACAAGGTCATTTGTTCAGAAGTCCCTTGTGTATACTTTGATCTACCACATTTTTTATCATCATATCTAAAAATTATTCTTTGAATAATTCAATGAAGGATATTTTATTGATTCTACCATCATATGTATTGTCTCTCTTATTTATATTTTTCCTTTTCTTGATTGTGGCTACCTGTACATTGTATTCTATAATTTTGTTCCTGATGGAATGCTATTTTAAGCAATGGAAGTAATATATATATTGGTAAAAAAGTTTAATATACTTATGTTTGTGGGTTTGGATATACAAATCCAATCATTTTTTTACTACCATATTTAACATTGCATTCATGTATATACTTTTTATTTTAAGTTTGTAAATACTATTATGGTCTCATAAAGTTTTAGTTTATTTTTTTTACTTTGAAGTTGTACCATATTTTAATCATGCTATAAACCAGGTATGGTACCCAAGTTCTTGGCTTTCCTAGCAAAGGATTCGTAAGGGTGAAGTGGAAAAGATTATTCATCAACATGTAGCTCCTCAAAAAATTGTTTTTTTAAGATTGAATCATATGGAAAAATAATGTTCCTTTCATACAATAATGTGGCAATGTATCTTACTACAATGTATAGTTTTACAATGATTTATATATTTCTGAAGTTTTTGGATGAGTTTCCTTAAGGTATTGTTTTCTATCCATTCATTACGAACTTCCTAAATCAACCTTGGACATAGAAATAATAAAACAAGGAGACATGCATCCTCTTCAGATAGTTTAGATAAGGCATCAAATACAACATTCTCTTTTCCCTTCATATATAAGATCTAAAAATCATATCGCAACATCTTAGTGACCCATTTAGGTTTCTTCTGTGAAGACAATAACTTTTTGAGGAAGATGTTGAGAAAATGATGGTTAGAATGGATGTAAACACACTTTCCTATGAAGAATGGTCACTAATTCTTCATTTCATGAATGATAACCATCATTTCCTTCTCATATGTGGATTTTCCAAAAGTGTGGTCACGTAAATTGTTATTGGTGAATGCTAATGAGAATCCTTCCTGCCTCAATACAGCAAGTTAAAGCTCTTCTTGAGAGATTGAATTCTGAGTGAAAAGTATTATTAAATTCTGTAATTAGTAACATTAGAGTAGTGCACATTGCTTCCTTTAAAGAAACACATGTTTAGGTTGTTAAGTAAATGTTATATTCTTTGAAAGACTACCATGAAACATTGTATGTTGCACCAACTATAGTCGATCGGTTGCAGGGGGTTGTATCCACCATGTTTGGGGGATTACAAGGGCATGAATACTACTCTAATCAAGGGGTTCATAGTGAGGTAAATTCCCCCTTGCATGGTGGTTTAGGGGTTGTGCGTCCAAGAAAAAATGTGGGTAGTTTTTTGCATTTGTTTTTTGTGGTTTTTAGCACATTTTTAATCCCGCCTCTCAGTATTATGTGGGAAGTTGATGACATGGCACCCTAAGGTGAGGACATGTGGTAGGGGGGTTTAAATCTTTTCAGTGGTTAAAATGTTAAGGTCCAACCCTAACCCCCTTATTTATGTAATAGGGTCGAGTCATAGTTATAGTTAGTTAAAAAGTCAATAAAGCCCATATTAATAATTGTAAGTGGTTGATCCGCATTTACGGAAGGGACCACAGTTAATTGCAAATGGGCCATAGTATTAGATAGATGGTATTAATAAGAACCATGGTATTGACCCATGGTATTGCATGTATAAATCCTATATAAATGATAGATACTCCCCTTGAGGAGTGTCGTGTCTTATTTTGTAATCAAGCCTAGCTCTATTTGAGGTTGCCCCCTCGAAGAGGCAAGTGAAAATTTCTTTCCTTTTTGAATAATAAAATACACATTTTTATTTGGCATCGTTGTGTGTTTCGGGTATATCTCTTCGCATATTTGGTCTTCTGGTATCTTCTTGTAGGTCAAGAGCATAACAAGTGCTATTAGATCACTTTCCAGGGCCGGTGGGATCTCCATTTTTAGTTGAATGTTTTTTGGCTAGATGTCATAGACATTTTTGGGCACCGCAACCCCAATCGTAAATGTCCATAAACTGAGGGCTCCTAAGTCCCTCAATTTTTTTCTTCACTACTTAAAGGAAAAAGGTCCGCTGATTACATCATCTCCTAGAAGTTCTCCACTAAAAACTGCTCAGAAATGGTCAAAACTGGACCATACTGAATACCCAGTGCAAAGGGTGCGCTGCATATCACCTTCCCAGTGTAAAGGGTGCGATGCATACTAGATGACCCCTCTATAGGGTGCGATGGGCACGAATGGACAAATGGCAAAGACAGTTTGCAAGGTGGAAGATCATGGAATCTTCTAGAAACATCCCCTCTGACACTTGCCTCTCTGTTTTTCACCAGGGATGAGTAAGAGATCATCAGTCTCCAAGTGGGATCAAGAACTATCAGAGAGGACACTAATCAAAACCCCAGAAGATGACTCAGCCCCCTACAATTATCTATATATGGATCCCTCATCACAAAGATTGAAAGGCTGGAATCTTGTATCTTGTAGAGAAGTGTTGTTAGTTTTCTGGTGAAACTTCATAGTGTTGGGTGATCTAAGCTTTACTTGAGGTGAAGAAGGGATTTATTGCTAAAGGATGATGCTGGGTCAGAAAAATTGGTTGTAATCCTCATGCTATTCCTGATATTAATAAAGCTATTCAAATTTTCCTCCATATTCTTGTATGTTTGAGTATATATGCATTTGTATGGTTAATACACATTTGGTCCTGTGTTATTTATGAATATAGATCTCTGTTCTTTGATAGTAGTATGCTGCTTTAAGGAACCAAGCGCAAGACTAAGGTTGGTGTCCTTTGTTCCACTCTTATCTATTTTCATAAAGGAAAACGAAAGTAGTCTTTGCTTGTTTGTTTCTAAGATAGCTACCAGTGTTAGTGCGAATAGCAGCTCCGAGTGGACACTATTCCCGGTAACAAAATGGCGACTGCACTGGGGAGCGAATAGATTGTTTATTAGTATATCTTTGTTTGTTTTATAAACTTACAGACAGAGCCTGAAGTCAAGCCAGCCAACCTTCGAACTGCATTTGTTATACAAATGCAAAGTAGATCAATGCTGCTTCAGTCTATCTCCAGGTTTCGTTTATAAATTGAACAATCAATCTGAAAGCGTTCTAATTCCCTAAGTGGTGGCTCTAGCAACCTCCTTAGATCAACTCTAGTGATTTACATTTACTGAACATCACTTACTCATCTTAAATCCCTGAACTGAACTGTAAATTGTGAGCAAAGACTAGTTAAAAGTCTCGCACCGGTACCATCTCACCCTCCTTTCAAGGTAGTTTGTATGCATCGCACTTCTCGTGTACAGTAGGTGCGTTGCATACTGGATTCCCTGTGTGACAGGTGCGATGGTCAGGGAAGGTTAATTTTACCTTCAGACTTTGGTTTTTCTTCACTCTTTTCAGTTCTATTTAGGATTTTTGCTGTCTGTGGTCAGTATATCTCTGTGAAAACCCCCTTCTCTTCCATCATTCCGCCTCTATTGTGCAAATAACTGTAAGTGTTTTTATGTATTGTGTACCATTTTCAGTTCTCTTTTGCAAAGAAGTAGCGTAGTCGAATGGTCGTTTCTTAATCTGAAAGTGTCGTAAGTGTCATTTCAGTCATAGAAGAGAATCCCATTGTTCTTGATAGTGGATTGTACTGTTACTCTTGTATATGATTTGAATTATTAGTTTTTAACGTGTCGAAAAACAGTTTTGATTTCGAAATCGCAAAGTGTCGCCCTTATCTTCACTTCATTTTGAAAAGAAATTTGTTAAGTATTGTCGCTTTGGAAATAATTCAGATTTGCACTTAGCTTTCTTATCGTCATTCATACATTAAGAAGGCTGAAAACAAATACATGCATGTGCATTTGCATTTAGGCTTCCTAGTTTGATTTAGGAGAGTGCATTTAGTGTGTGCTCTGTGCTCTTTGTTGAAAGACTCTCAATTTTCTTTCCTTAGTAGGTAGGATTTTCATTGCCAAAAGAAGATTAAACAGTTGTTTATCATCTTAGACTGCATTTTAGAAATTGTATACACATCGTGTGGTGAACCTGAAAGGCAAATGTGTAAACAAGATCAACTATAAAATAAATTTAATGAATCTAAAAATGCTTTGGAACCTAATGCAAAACATCTGGAAGTCTAGGCTAGATACATATTTCGACGTCGTAAAACCTAGTAACTATTGTTTTCATTGTTGGTTGGGTGATCCCTCCACTCTAAGATGACAAGTGCCAGTACAGACTTCTGCTCCCATGTATCGTCAAGTATATATTAGGATACCACAATATGCTACATCCTTTATCCTTAGGAAGTCGTTTCGGTTGCCCTATTGATCACAAGGCACTGAACACAACATTCGGGAAGATTGACTATCGTACTATAAAAAGTATTCTGCAGTTTTGCGATTGGTTTGGTAATCTCCTCTGCCTAGATTTCCAGAGAAGTCTCTTTCATTCCTTTTCAGACTCTTTAAAAGAAAAGGTCCATTTGAGCACTTGTCACTTCAGGCTTATTAAAAATCGAAGGCGACTAGAGTCATCTTTTGTTTTTTCTCGACTCTTTAAAATTGAAAAAACAAGTTGTGTCAAATCATCTAAAATTTATTTTAATTGGAATAACATCATAAGTTCCCTCGTTGGTCTTTAGGTTGATAAAAGTTGAGTCTACCAACCAAGGATTTCCCCCTAGAGGAAATCCTAGTCCTTTCTCCTCTTGGGGAGATGTTGGTGCCCCCCATATGGCCACATTGTCACTTCCAGGGTTGACAATTGGTTTGCCCGTCTGGCTCTTCTCTACCTTTTTCGTTCATAATACCATAATTCCTGAACAGTAAAGTCAGCAAATAGATGATACTAGAGTTACCCCCCAGCCTTCTACTTCATCTGTTTCTCCCTCTCCTCCTTCCTCTTCTCTTGATAAAGCTGGTAAAGCTAAAAATCAAGTAACTGAGAAGAAGAAGAAGCGGAAAGACAAAAAAGAAAAGAAGAAGAAAGAACCAAAGCGAAAGGGGGAAACCATGCATCATCTAGCGAAAATCCTCACACCGCACCGTCTAAACCTAAATATCCATGTGTCATTTGCAAAAGAGACCACTATAATAGAGATTGTCCTTGCATCCCTAGGATCTTAAGGGACTGGTCTCCTCGTTTGGACAATCCGCTGTCATCAACCTCTCATGATCATGTTGAAAGCACACCATAAACCAGTGAAAGTGAAGTATCTGGACAGAAAAGGAATCACAAATTTCCCTGTAAATTATGTGAAGGCGATGACTCTATCCACCATTGTCCCTTCCTAGGCGATCACACCGTCCACCATTCTCCCTTCCTAGATGGCTCCCTCTTGGATATAAGAAACTCTTGCCAAGTCCACCACTGGTTGAAAATCTGGCTGGCATGCCATTGTGGTTGGTCGAAATATCTATCATTGAAAATTAACCCTCTAAATCCATACTAGACAAAAGTCAAAAGGTCGAGGTGGCAGTTGACCCGGTCTTGCCATCAGAAGGTTCATCTTCGAATGATACCATCACTGAAGAGAAAGAGAACGACACCATTCAAATTCTTTTCGTAAACACAGACCCCGACGAACCTGGGGGCAGTCTACCCGTTCCTTTACCATAGGAAGGAAGTTCGTCAGAGTCATATCCAGCCGTCTAGTCGGTCCCACCTCCAAGAAACCTAGTCATTTCCTTCGACTAGAATGTACTAGGCAGACCCTGTTTACCAGCTAGTGTACCATTCCAAACCATTGTACAAGCTTACAGAATGGTCATGGCTGGTACCATCATAGACGAAGGGGCTTCTGTGAGTATCCTTTCCTCAATTTCTTGGAAAGCGCTTGGTTCGCCATCGCTTTTGCCTGAAATGTGAAATCTGACAGGCTTTGACAAAGGAACCAGTCGACCGTTAGGGATCCTTGCCAATGTGCCCATTACTTCGAGAAGGAAAATTGTTCACATGAATGTGATGGTATTCCAAGGACCCCTCGATTATAATCTACTCCTTGGGCGTGACTATATTTATTGCATGGGAGCCATCGTCTCCTCACTCTTTAGAGTAAAGTGTTTTCCGCACGAAGGGAGAATGGTCAAGCTCGTAGACCAACTGTCATTCCCTGGTTCACACATAGAAAATAGACAAATGCCATCCCTAAATGCTCTTTTCACGCAAGGAATGTCTCATCGATCTCCAGTCCATCCACATGATGAGCACGAGTGATTCAGTAGGATATGACTAAAACCCGGGGGCATGCACCCTGGTCTGTTTCGGTAGGAAAACCTTGGGTATAGAGTAGGTTTTCAGAGAGGATATATGACTAGTCTAACACACCCGTCCATTTAGGAAAATGGGATTAGACTGGAATAATATTCCCTCATCAAACTTATGTGAGTGGCAGCGACTATGCCACTCACCTTTGTCTATTTCGGTAGACATCTCCAAGGAAGCATTTTGTCTGCGACATGGATGGAGAGCTTTCATATGGTAACCTGGGAATTTTTCGCTATACCTAGGGGCATGCAAACATTTTTGCATGCAAGTGAAGAGTGACCATTTTTTTTTTAAATTTGTAGGTCCTCTAACCCTTTAAACTTGTAAGGTTGGTCGTTTCCTAGCTTGCATAAAGAAAGGATCCGGGGCAAAGCTTTAAAAGGTGCAAGCTCCATAAAAAATGGCATCTTAGATGAGATATCCTTATTATATGACTGGAACGAGTAGTTTTAACGCGGAATTCAAGCTCGTTAAAAAATAAACATAAACAATGAGAAAATGTTCCCCCCAAAGTTTAAGCTCATTAAAAAATGAACCAATTTTCCGGTAAATAACCATTGTGAATGCATTATCATCAGCTTTTGAGCCTTGGTCGTGTTCTCATCATCGCCTCCACTATGTTTTTTAACCGACCATTCACCTCCATTTGATTGTTTACCCTTTCGAGGAACATCTGCGAAGAGTGATTCTATTAGCCATCCTTGTGACACTGCCATGATTGGAAAATTCCAAACCTTACCTAGAATCAGCTGCTACCCAAAATCATCACTCGTTCCTTGAAAAACGAGTCTCCTTTAAGCTCTTTTCAATTGACTCGTAAAATATGAAAATATTACCGGGCGATTAGCCTCTTCAGTTCGTTAAAGTCATCGGAAGTGCTATCCCTCCTCTAGATTTTAATCTTTTTGGACTTGAGGGATTATTACACAAAAGGATCGAGCACTTGTCTTGTTCGGCTCATTAAAATTACTGAGCATTCATCCCTTTCATATTATTTTATGCTTTTTCGGACTTAAGGGATTATATGACGAAAAAGAATCTTTGGAGTTTCCTTTCCATCCCTTTCAGACTCTCTAAAATTGAAAAGGACCGAGTTATCTTTGTCGTTAAAATCGTTAAAACCGAATAGCGACAAACTTGTCCAAATGGACGAGAACGAGTTTCACTGTCGCTAGGCTCATTAAAATATAGCCACAGGTTCGCCCGATGGGCGAATTATATAACAAGCATATGTTATCCTCCTCAAGATTGAAAAAAATAAAGATGTGCTAGTCAGCAATGACTGGGGACAATTGGGAAGAAAACTTGAAAAAAAACTTTATTGGTAGCAAGTCGCTCTTGAACATTACACTTTCTCTCCGCATCCGAGTCGGGTTGGGTTGTTCCGTTCACTGGCCATATCACCATTGGTCCGTCACACCATCCATATTTAGGGTTAATGCTACCAATCCATTGTCAGTGTCGCCGATATGTTCAAGAGAAGTCATTCAGAGAATTCACCTGTGTCTCACCTGCTACAATACATTCACGCTCCATTCTTTCATGACTGCCACCTTGAATCTTGTATCATCAGATCATTTTCACCTCCAAAATCATTTGCTTTGTTCCATGTCATAGATGTGGGATTCATTAAGGCCCTACTACGGCGGGTCACTTCTTGTCATCATCAGCTCATTATCCAAGAAGTCGACCTAGGAACGACCCTTTCAGTACTTTGAAGCTTGCATGCTTTAATGGCAAGTTTCTCACTTTCGGTGACATGTTTACAATAATGGCCTTCGACCCAGAGATTTTGCATGGTGTTTGATGCCAAGTCCTTTCTCACACCACGTGAATTGTATTGTAGTACCTTGAGGGTCATTGTCATTATTGGTGATTCCTCTCGCGCCTGTTAACAACTTACATCATTGGCTGGTAATCAGGCGATGTATTTCCATGTTCGACTCTAGAACATTTTTCACATGGATCGGCTTGTACTCTGAGTGAAGATTGAACGAGTTTTCAAGACCCTGGATCTAGTTTCATCCATCTGGGCTGTGGTATATTCAGGAATATAAAGACATCAAATGTACATCATTTCCAAACATATGATCATCCAAATCAAAGGATGATGAGTCCAAATCATCAGTCTGCTACACAGACGATTGTCTGTCTGATGTACATGAAAATGAATTTATAAAGTTGAGCATGGGAATGCTCGCCTAAGCTAGATCATGAAAACTATTATGAAGATAATTCATTGTATTGTACCTTATTACAGGTTGCCTCCCATCTCGAAAAAACTTCGGATCCTCGTGATAAAGCGTTTCACCCGACATCAAAAGATTAACAACCTCATGCTTTAGGGGGTAACTGTTATAGACATTTTTCGGCACTGCAACCCCAATCATAAATGTCCATAAACTAAGGGCTCCTAAGTCCCTAAAAGTGTCGTTTCACTACCTAAAGGAAAAAGGTCAGCTGATTACATCATCTCCCAGAAGTTCTCCACTAAAAACTACTCAGAAATGGTCAAAACTGGACCATACTAAATACCCAGTGCAGAGGGTGTGATGCATATCACCTTCCCACTGTAAAGGGTGCGATTCCTACTGAATGTCTCCTCTGTAGGGTGCGATGGGCGAGAATGGACAAATGGAAGAGACAGTTTGTGAGGTGGAAGATCATGGAATCTTCCAGAAACTTCCCTCTGACACTTGTCTCTCTGTTTCGACCAGGGATGAGTAAGAGATCATCAATCTCTAAGTGGGATCAAGAACTATCAGAGAGAGGACACTAATCAAAACCTTAGAAGATGACTCACCCCCCTACAATTATCTATATATGGATCCCTCATCACAGAGATCCAAAGGCTGGGATCTTATATCTTGTAGAGAAGTGTTGTTGGTTTTCTGGTGAAAGTTCATAGTGTTGGGTGATCTAAGCTTTACTTAAGGTGAAGAAGGGCTTTCTTGTTGTAGGATGATGCTGGGTCAGAACAATTGGTTGTAATCCTGTTGCTATTCTTGATATTAATGAAGCTATTCAAGTTTTCCTCCATATTCTTGTATGTTTGATTATATATGCATTTGTATGGTTAATAAATATCTAGTCCTGTGTTATTTATGAGTATAGATCTTTGTTCTTCGATATTAGTATGCTACTTTGATTCCATAGGTTCTCTTTGAAGTTGGGCAGACAAAGAAGAAGCGGCAAATATCTGTCAGGAAGGAGAGGAATCAAGTAAGGAACCAAGCGCAAGACTAAGGTTGGTGTCCTTTGTTCCACTCTTATCTATTTTCATAAAGGAAAACGAATGTAGTCTTTACTTGTTTGTTTCTAAGATAGCTACCAGTCTTAGTGGGAATATTAGCTTCGAGTGGACACTGTTCCTGGTAACACTAGAGACGTGTTCCAACACCTTTAAACCACAGGATCTGTCATTAAGCACATAAACCTATGGATTTGGGGAGGCATCCACATAGGAAATACAAGAGGTGGTCACGCTTGTTGGACTCCCTTGTAACCCTTGTGGGTACCCCTTCGAGTAGTAGCGCATTAGACAGAGCCACACACAGACTATCTTCCAAGTACCCTCTAGGTATATTGGGAGCCCCCTAGGCTCACCTAAAACCTGACCATAGATAAATCGTCAACCATCTTACTGCTACAATACATAGAGAATAGCAGTCGGGGAGATTACTCGTGCATATGATAGGGTAGTCAGGTAGTACGGCTAAGGGTACGGTTGATTCTCCTTAGTTAGTGCCCTAAAAGTTGGGCCGAGTACTAGTGTTCAACCCTTATGTATATTGCAATCTGTAGCACCTAACACTCTTTGAGACCATAGCTCCCTTGTCTCTCTCTAGATCGTGCCTCATCTTGACTAGATCAGGTCTAACAGGTTTGGTTTTGTTGCAGCTGCAACAATTGGATCCGCCATTCAGATCTAGCAACAGGGGTTCGATTACTGCCACACTCCTACTCATACTCTACAGCTGAGGGTTTCACCGATAGATCTAACTATTTTTGCGGGGAGGCTTGTGGCTCCTATACCTAGGTGTGATTCTCGTAGGACATTGGGCATAATTAACTTTTCTAGGAATCGACTACTGTAGTATTCAAAAAAAAAAAAACTCTTGAGACGCTTATAGGAGACAACCCATAAGAATCAGGTCGATGGCCTAAGTAACGTGGTACCATTCAATTGTCAGCGTCAAAATTTCGAGTGGTACCAATTTTTTTTCATAGTAACAACAAGTGCACCGGATCTGTGCATGGTACAAACTAGAGCTCAAGCTATGGCCAATGAGAAGATAGACACCATTGAACAAAATTTGGCGGAATTAATGAGGCAGATCTAGTCCTTAAATGATGCAATCACAAAGGGAAAGTCGGGGGAACAATCGAAGGCATATGCTTTTAATGAAAACCTTAAGGGAAAACCTAGCCATTCTCTTCACTTCTATGGAAACCACCAACAGTCCTAGCCTCAACCACCCAAGCTAGACATGTATAAATTTGTTGGCTATCATCTGCCCATATGGCTATCACATATGGAGAAATATTTCACATTGAATCACATCAGAGATGATGTGACTAAGCTAAGTGTGGGAAGCCTGTACTTAGACCAAGAAAGATGGCAATGGTGGTAGTGGCATCAACACTACTATGCAAGGCCAATGACTTGGTAGATATTCTCAAAAGCCCTTTCTCATCGCTTTGACCATGAATCTAACATTTTGGGTCATGTTACTAAGCTCTGACAAACAAGCAGAGTGCATGAATACATTAAAGCCTTTGAAGCATTAGCCTTCCACACAGGAGGTCTAGTAGATGAATTCTACTTGGAATGTTTTATTAGTGGTCTCAAAGATGCCATACAAGCCCATGGCCGGATGCACCACCAAGTCACATGGATGGCAACTTGCACGACAACTCATGAAGTAGAATGTGTGTTAGCAGCCCAGTCGACTCGTCCAAATTTCATAGTCAAGCGACGCCCCACCCAGGCTTCAAGCACTACCCAAACACTTAAGGTTTAAAAGGTGTCACCAACAAAAATGGCAAAAAGAGGAAAGAAAGGATTGTGTTGCTACTATGATGAGAAATACTCCTTGGGGCATAAATGCAAGGAACCCAAATTCTTTCAAATTGATGCTACTAATCATAGTTCATCTGAGGAAGCCCCACCATTTGAGGGACTAGAGGAGGAAGATGAGGACAACTAGTCAAACAATGAGCTCCCAGCTACACCAGAATAACCAGTTATCTCACTCCATGCTTTGGTAGGAATTTCTTCTCCCCAAACTCTCAAAGTTAGAGCTTTTATTAAACATCACCCTATATTAATCCTGATTGATAGTGGAAGCACACATAAACTTATTCATCAAAGTGTCTCTCAAGTAGTGAATTGTTTTGTCAGAGTAGTCTCTAATTTCCAGGTCCAGATTGCTGATCGGGGGACAATGAAATGTTAAGACTGCTGTGAAAAATTCAAACTTTAGATGGGGCATTATCACCTAAAGACCCACATGTTTTCTATCAACATGGGTGGGTGTGACACTGTCTTGCGTGTTGAATGGCTCTGCAAACTTGGCCCAATCACAATGGATTTCCAGGAGTTTTATATGAGCTTTAAGTAGAATGACCACACGCATACCCTCCGCAGAATCCAGGCAAGTGCTCCTTCTATCATCAACTCGCATAGGATGGAAAAGTTGTTAAAAAAAGGCCACCATGGAGTTATAGCCCAATTTAATGCCATCCAGGCCTTCGAGCCCACTTCTCTTCATATTCATCCTAAGATGCAATAGGTCTTAAAAAACCATTTGCAGGTCTTTGACAAGCCTCATGAGCTTCCACCCTCGAGAGGGGAACATGACCATAACATTCTTTGGTCCTAGCGGCAAAACCACAGAAGGTGCACCCATATACATATCCTTTCGCCCAAAGGAATGAAATTGAAAAAATCATCAAGGAACTCATAGAAGCTGGTGTCATTTGTCCTAGCATCAGTACTTATTCGTCGCCTATGGTCATGGTGCTCAATACAAATGGAGAATGGCGTATGTGTCCAGATTTTAGGGCCCTCAAAAAGCTGACAGTCAAATATAAATTTCCAATCCTGGTTGTTGATGATTTGCTGGAAGAACTAAATGGGGCTCAATTCATTACTAATCTTGACCTTCACTCAGACTATCACCAAATTCGCATGAAAGAAGTAGACATTCCAAACACTGCTTCCTGAGCTCATGAAGGCCATTATGAATTCCTGGTCATGCCATTTGGTCTATGTAATGCCCCATCCACTTTTCAAAGCCTCATGAGTCACCTACTCAAACCATATCTCAGAGAATTTGTCCTTGTTTTCTTTGATGACATTCTCATCCATAGCCTCACCTGGGACAAACATCTTTAGCATGTAGACCTGCTCTTGCAACTGCTCTGGAAGCATAAACTATTTCTCAAACTGTCCAAGTGCTCTTTTGGCATGAAAGAAGTCGAGTATTTGGGCCACATTGTGGGGCGTGAAGGTGTCAGAGTGGATCCCAAAAAGATTAAGGAAATGCAAGATTAGCCTCAACCAAAGACCTTGAAGAGTTTGATAGGATTTTTGGGTCTCACAGGCTACTATCGCAAATTTTTCCGAAATTATAATCGCATTGCTAGACCCCTCACTCACATTCTCAGGAAAAATTCATTCCTCTGGAATGATGAAGCGCAATTGGCATTTATAGCTCTCAAACATGCCATGTGTTCCACTCTCATATTGGCACTACCCAACTTCACAAAATATTTTGTGATTGAATGTGATGCTTCAAGTATGGGTATTGGGGCTATCTTAATGCAGGAAGGTACACCCTTGGCCTTCACTATCCAACAACTAAGTAGGAAAAATTTGGGACAATCTAACTATGAGAAGGAGATGATGTCCATTTTACATGTAGTGGATACCTGGCAACCATACTTATTGGGGTAGAGTTTCCAAATCTACACAGACTATCAAAGCCTTAAATATTTATTGGAGCAACGCCTATCCTCGCCGCAACAAAATAAATGGCTAGCCAAATTTTTGGGATATGATAATGAATTAATTTGCAAGAAAGGGCATGAAAATGTTGTAGCAGATGCATTATCACACCAATTTGAGGAGGAAAGCACCCTACTAGAAATCTCTCTTCCCATTCTAAAATGGATTGAAGAGGCTCAAGAGGAATGGTTTTCACATCCTTCGCTCTCCAAACACATTAATAAATTGCAGGTAGATCCAAATTCCAGAGCAGGATACTCTTGGTAGGATGCGATTCTACACTACAAGGAAAAAGTAGTGATATCACCAACATCCACCGTCAAAAGTCATATTTTTACAGAGTTTCACTCATCTCCCTCTACATTCCATTCAGGCTTTCAGAAGACTTATGCTCGCACTCGATGTTTATTCTTTTGGATAGGCATGAAAAAGGACATTCTTACTTTAGTAGCTAAGTGTGACGTGTGTCAGTGCCACAAAGGAGAAACAGTCAAATCCCCAGGCACCTTACAACTATTGCCCTTGCCTGCCTCAATCTGGATGGAGGTTTCTATGGATTTCATCATTGGTCTTGTGAAGTCAGGCAACAAGTCAGTCATCATGGTGGTTGTGGAAAAACTTTCTAAGTATTCTCATTTTTGTGCCCTACCCCACCCTTTTACACCCACTTTGGTGGCTCAATCTTTCATGGACCAGATCTTCATTGTGTCTGATCATGACCCAATCTTCACTAGTAACTTTTGGCAGGAACTCTTCAGGTTACAAGGTACCCAACTACAACTCAGTACTTCCTATCACAACTCAATACTTCCTATCATCCCCAAACTAATGGTCAAACTGAAGCAATCAAAAAATTTCTGGAGACCTACCTTAGTTGTTTCACTTCAGAAAAGAAACATCTATGGGTACAGTGGTTACCTCTAGCTGAATGGTGGTATAATACTAACTATCATGCCACCACCAACATGACTCCATCTGAAGCAGTTTATGGTCAACTCGCCCCTTCACCTAATTCTTATTTCCAGGGATGCTCTAAGGTACAAGCAATGGATCAACTCCTATAGAACCATGCAACCATGCTTGCCCACCTCAAAGAGAATATCCATCAAGCTCAAAATTGCATGAAGCAATAGGCAAACCAACATCGTTAAGAGTGCAAATTTCAAGAAGGGGATCAGGTATTCTTGAGCATGTAACCATATCAGCAAACATCACTCAAAGACAATGGTTGTCAAAATTGTATCCAAAATTCTATGGACCATATCAAATAATTCAGCGCATCGGAGGAGTAGCCTACAAGCTAGCCTTGCCACCCACTGCAAAAATCCATCTCGTCTTCCATGTCTCATGCCTCAAGAAAGTGGTTGGGAACAATTGTAGAATTCAAACTACTCTACCTAAATTGGATGAAGAAGGTTCAATATAGCTCCAACTTGAACAGGTTCTTGACACATGAGAACGGCACCTGTGCGGCTGCACGATGAAGGAAGTCCTCGTCAAGTGGAAAGATACCTCTCTAGAAGATGCGACTTGGGAGCCAACCACTATTCTTCAACAATTTCTGCAGCTTTAGCCTTGAGGACAAGGCTATTTTTATGGGGGAGGGCATGTTAGGGTCCAACCGTAACCCCCTTATTTATGTAATAGGGTTGAGTCATAGTTATAGTTAGTTAAAATGTCAATAAAGCCCATATTAATAATTGTAAGTGGTTGACCCGCATATAAAGAAGGGACCACAATTAGTTGCAAATGGGCCATGGTATTAGATAGATGGTATTAATAAGAATGATAGTACTAACCCATGTTATTGCATGTATGAATCCTATATAAAGGATAGAGACTCCCCTTGAGGAGCTTCGTGTCTTATTTTGTAATCGAGCATAGCTCTAGTGGAGGTTGCCCCCTCGAAGAGGTAAGTGAACATTTCTTTCCTTTCTGAATAATAAAATACACACTATTATTTCTCATTGTTATCCTAGTGGTAGTGACATGGCACAAATGATAAATTAGCACTCTATGTTCATGAGAGGGGAGGTAAATTAGTATTATGTAAAATTTCAAAAACTATTTATCTAGTCAAACAAAATTTAATAATACAATAGTTCATCAATCACATAAAGAATTAGACGTTGGATGTTTAGTGGAAACCTATACGGGAGAAAACGATAGATATTATGTTAAATATAGTATAAATGCAAGCACCAACTTAAATTTACATTAGATTATGTATGAACCAACCTATAGGAGGCTCCCCCCCTTTTTATTTTCATGCACCCACTTTCTAGAAGCACAAGCTCCCATTGTTGTATGGACCAAATTTCTCTAAGAACCAACACCCTAATATATTCAAGAACCTACCTGAAGAATAATCCAGTCCCTTATAACAAACTTTAATATTGGTTATGCCTAGCTTGTGTAATTTTTTCTTTGCAACACACTCCCTATCTTTGATTCTTTGATTCAAGTTTATTTAAATCACATTAGAGAAACTCCTTTATAACTCTAGATATGGACACTACTCCTTTACAATAAATAAATATTCAACACTCTAGCCCAACAATTTTCTTGTACACATGAGTTTTAGATCTGAGTCAATCTCCACATTTAGCTTCTTTTTAGCTCTCTCTCTCTCTCTCTCTCTCTCTCTCTCTCTCTTTCTCTCTCTCGCTAAGCGTAAAATAAACTTATATAAGTTTTATGAAACTTTTCTCCCTCTCACGAATTGTACAATTATTGATTTTCTACAACAATATTTTTCCTTCATAATAATGATAATATGAGACACCTCACTTCTCACATCATTTGCTGCTTTTCATTTTGGGCATCCCTAAAACACTAAATTTCGAATCTCAACCCTTGATTTTTAAGGTACCTGATGAATATAATTGAGAACCAACATGAATGGATTAAGCTTAGTAGGTGCTTAGTCCTAAACATATGCAATATGGAATTTTACATTATATCTATATCTATCTATCTATCTATATACACACACACACACACACACACACACACACACACACACACACACACACACACACACAGATATATATATATTCCCTCTAAATTTAGCATCTAGATGATTCCAAGCATGACCAATTTTCAAGACAGAGAATACCCAGATGTAGCCCAAGTCCAAATATCCTTACATCTAGATAAATCCAGGGATTTGGTATCTAATCCCCATTTCCCTTCCAAACAAAATTGCACTAATGAATGCCTCATGGCTCAACAAACATGTAAACTTGTGATGGATCCCACTTTGACCTTGATAGTGGTACTAAGGCCTAGATCCGAGTTTCTAAGATTTGGTCCCCACATCCCTTCACACTTGATGCCTTGCCACTAGATAGTCATATGGTCGGAAAACACTTAAAATTTGTATGTGAATGGATCTAGGGATTCAATATTCGATTCCCACATCAATGACTCAACACCTACACAACCCAATGCTCGAATGCCCATATGGCCTTTTGCCTATAGAATCTAAATTTGTTTAGAAAAATAAAATAATTTAACACTAGGAAGTTTAGAAAACCACTTCTTGGTGTGAATCTTGAGGCCTGCCACATCATTAATCATGTCATTGCAACATCACTTTCCACATCATTTCTCTACCACTTGTCATGCCACATCATCATGATATTATCTCTTATCCACCTGTCATACCATGAAACTACAACAGCACTACCACATGTAACTTGAAAATGAAAAAGGGCCACTTGGCTACCTAAAAATGTCAATGTCACCTACCATGTGTTATAGCCATAGAGTGCCATGTCGTTATTTGTCCATGTCATTGCCACCTCAATGACGCCTGTACTAAAACATTAATTCCACCAATACTTTCATGTGTCACTTTGACCATCCAAAGGAGGTAAAGCCACATATAATGAGTCTTTACCTTAAGGTGTTGCATCATCAACATGTCACTTTTTTTCCATGTGAACCACTTTTCATTGCCACCTATCTCCATGTGTGTTTCCATGTCATATTGAGGTCCACCTTTGGTTTGGCAGGGTCCACCTTGGTGCACCCTGATCAACCCAAATGCTCAGACAACTAGATACCCTCGAACCTTTATCATTTGAAACTATGTTTGGGATCCATGAATTCAAACTCAAATTTTTCTTCATTCCTCCGGAGTTAGATGAAGTTCCATATACCCTTGGAAAGCTATCAAAGAGGGATATAAAACCAAAAAACTCTCCTTGAACTTGAAATTCACGACGGAACTTGACATCAATGACAAAAACTGCGAACTATTTACAACTTACACATGCATTCCAATAATACATTTCAATGTATTTAAAGTAGCAAATGGTTGTGTAACTTTAAAAATGAACCAAAATTCTTGAAACTTATACCTATATAATAAGCTTCTCAATATAGCCAATTATCTCTTTGCATAATAAAATCATCAATTTCTAGTGGCATGTGCAATGTGTATATTATGAGTAAAATATGGGGTATGATTGTCTCTTTAATCATGGATTTGACATGGATTACTTCAATCACTTCACCTTGAATTGTTGGGTATTCATGTAGGGGTTGCATCAACAATACAAGTATAGTGGATATACTATGATCATAGTATGGAATTCTTAATCAAACAATTCAGTACAAACTACATTAAATATTAACAAAAGAAAAATAGATCCCATCTAAAAAGAGCACCCATAATGTGTGAAGTCATGTGCTACATTTACCTTCCACTACACCTATATTGTACAAATTCAGATGCAATCAATATTTAGACCCTAAATAAAATAATAGAGCTCAAGCACCATATTTAAGGACTTAAACCATGATATTAACCATCTCTATTGGATTTTTGACCTCCAAATATGATATGGACACCATTAGGGATATTTACGCACAATGAATGATACTCAAGTCTTTGACCATGGTTGAGAGGGAAAATTAAGGGCATTAGGTTTTAAATGAAGTTGATAAGGCGCAAGGGTCATGAATGACAAATACCAATACAAATGACAAATACCAATATCTCGATATTGGAATACAAATACCACTATTAAGTTTGTAGAAAATGCTGGAATAGGGAGAACTGACCATGTTTGAGGAATAAATATGTTTTTAAACTTTAAAGAAACTTTATAGTGTTAAAAATTACATTTTGTAAATGGATGAGTGACAATTGGTTTTCATGTTTTAAAATGGAATGTGGTAAAAATAATGTTTATGTGTTTTTAAAATTTAGAATTTCTTTGCTAGGTTAAAATATTTTACCCACATGTTTGTTGATTTGGTTTTTTTGGATTTAGCTTTGGCATAACCATCTTGTATGTCTAGAATTAAAAAACAACAAAATCTTCAATTTTATTTTTCTAATCCCTTTCAATATTTCTAATTTTCATTTTATTTTGAAACTCATTAAACAAATACATTATTAATTAAAATTAATATAATATATATATAAAAACTAAAATACATGGTTTTAAAATAAGAAAAAGTGTGACAAATTTAATAAAACTCTATATTTTATTTCAAATATTTTTATTTCATATTCACACCTATTTCATATAAAATTCTTATTGATCCTATATTTCTTCTCTTAGGAGATTTTTAAATTCTACAATGTTATTATTATTGTGAAATTATGATTCAATTGTAATTTATTTTAAAATATGAAACACTTTTCTTAAATTGTAATTTCAATTTCTTGACTCATTACCAATGGTTTTTATATTATTGTTTTAACTAATTAAGAAATATTTTAATGTTGTTGTTGTTGTGTGTGTGTTTTCTTTAATTAATACATTATATTGCTAAAAAATGCTTATATATACATCATTATATAATCTATCGAGCACATGATTTCTTTGTGTATTTATTGGGCTACCAAGGTTCCGAGAGACCAAAAGTTTCCTAAAGAAACCTTCATCCCAAAATATGCCATACAACTAGATACAAATTAAAAAAGAGATTATGAAATCCCTTATTGTTGGGATATCCAAGCTATACATAATAGAGAACTAAAAAGATGACACGTGAGAGAATCATTTAGACTCGGAAGATGAAATGGGTGTTGGGTCTATTGCACTCAACCTAGAGGTGAATTAGTTCCAAAGTCACATTATAAGTGTCCCTCCACATGGGAAAGCCTTGCATCCATCCTATTCAGTGTGAAGTGTTGGTTCATCAACATTCTTTTAATGTCTTCCAAAGAGGTAAAGAAATTATACCTCTCAAGTTGTTTTTCCTTCAAAACTGGCCCCAACATAGATTTCATCTACCATTGTAATACCATTGAGTTCAAATACTTCTTCTTCCATTCCCTAGTCTGACCAGCGTCTGGAATCCAAGTAGATTCCTCATTCATAATTTTGAAATTTGAGTGGATTTCCTCTCCACCGCATCTTGGGTTTCCAACTTGTAGCCAAACGAAATAAGGTGTCGAGCTACTAGTGACCTCGAACATAATCTAAGAAGTGAGACCTCCTTTTTCTAAATTTTCTAGGGTTGGGAATCCATTTGCAATCCTGATTACCCACCTTAGAATTAGATAAGTAGGCTTTGTCATAAAATTCATGAGATTCAAGGTGTCGAATCTCCTTTTTGATTTCCTGAGGGGTTGAGAAAAATAAGGTTGGTACTGAATTCCATTTGAATAGTCTTTTGGATTGAGAAGTAGAGCTACTGTTGGTACCTCCCATATGGATTGCATTTTCTGTCGATGTGGCATATTTTTTCAGAGAAGTGCACAACTAACATGAGGTAGAGTGACTCCAAGACCAACTTGAAGACTTAAAACCAAAATCACAAGGAAAAATGTTATAGAGATCACATAGAGGACTATTTCATCCCGAAAAACCACAGAGCATGGTAGTGGATAATATCCAAAACAATTGAAATCCTCATGATACAAAGACCTAAACCGAGTCAAGGCTGTTTCTAAATATAAAGTTAAAATGACTCTGAATTGCAGTGACCCTTAGTAGGTGAAAATTTCTTGTGACAAGAAAGTAATGCATGAACAACAATGGAATTTACAGTATACTTGAGGAACTTATCAATGCAATATGCTTTAACCCCTTCATGAAATTTTTAGACCAGAAGATTTGGCACAAAACACAATAACCAAGCTACAAACCATATTTTGTGACTAGATTCAAGAAGAGGAAATGGGTGGCCACAATTTAATAGAAATGGACAACCCACATGACACCAAAGAAAAGGATTACCCATTATAGACCAAACCTCACTACTAGATATGAACATGAAACAATACAACAAAAAATGAAGCACAATAAGCCATAGAATTCCCCATTGTAACATTAGAAAGCTATGGTAGAGAAAAATATTAGAACCAAATCAAAACGTTTCTTGGGTACTATACCCCACATACAAAAACTAGGCAGTTGAAAGGGATACTTGGAAAGTCTAGGATGTCAATCGTTGATTGAGGAAGCAAGACCAACAATTCAAAGACAGACCTTAATGTCATGCTATGTAAGGAAAGGATGAAAAACAATGACTTCGAAATCATAGACTAAGACCTATGTGTTAGGCAAGTGGGTTCCTCTAGCATATGTGTGTGTGTCTATATATATATATATATAGATTGGATAATAACATTTTTTTCAAACTTAAACATAATAAATTAAAATATAATTTTACATTAAATATATTCCATCTTTTACAAGTTTAAAAAAATAATTATTTTATTTTCAATGAAAATGAGTATCAACAAATATTTAATTTTAAGGAAAATTAATACCAACAAACTCTTCTACATCCCTTAACTTTTATTCTCTACTTGTGATAATTTGAAAAGTGTATCCCTTACCTATTCATTGTACTTTCCATAGAGTGTTTAGAATGACATAAACTGACTTTTAAGAAATATAAGATTTTATCTTGAGTAAAATGTTGTTTTATTTTATTGTTTTAAAAATTAAATCACAATCATAATTAATCCTCCCATACATATTAACTATCTTTTTATTGAATTTCATTAAACAAATATCACAAGGACTTTCTACAAATAATACTTAAATCTACCATTGGAAAATAAGATGTAGAGATTCACGGCGCCATCATTATCATCATTGGTCAATTGATGCTTTACCATTCAAGTTACAAGATTGGGAAACATGATGGGGCCATGGGAAATGGGATGGTCCAACCCGATGAGGTGCCTGATTTCATGAAGCACCACTAACTCAATATTGACAATGTATGCATCATCCAACCTTCTCATGCTCACCATCGAAAGCTCAATGTTGTGGAGGTGAAATCGCTCATCCTTCGGTGCAAACACATATGATATTAGGATGCCCATATGCCCGTGATCTAGATCAAGGAATCCCCCATGGTATTTATTTTTGTGCCTTCAAATTCAAGGAGACCATGGAAATGAAGAGGAGAAACAATAATCCATGAATGGAAGGAGGAAGCCACTACATACCTAATACATTTACTCGACAGGATGTTTGACTCAGGGATGTTGGAGAAGGTGTATGTCAGATTTTTTTTTTGTGGTTTCCATTTCATGACATAGATTGGTTCAATCACTTCACCTTTGATTGTTGGTATTCATGTTAATAATATAGGTACAATGGATACACTAGGGTCTTATTATGAAAAATATTAATTAAACAAGTCATCACAAGTGATATTATTAAAAATTAACAAAAGGAAAATGTGTCTTATCTCATAATGCATGAAATTATGTACTATAATTACTAGGAGGATTTTATATATAGAGAGGGGGATATTCCACTTTAGATTGGAATATGAATGCCATTAGTAAGTTTTGTGGGAAAAAAATATGGGATAAATATGTTGAAAATGCAACAAGAAATTCCAAATTTAATTTTCTCTTAATTAAATTAGGAGAAATTTGAATTCTAATTTCATGGAGCTATTTGGAAGAATTTAACTGAAGTGATATGGGACTTATCCTTCAGTTAAATTAGTTAATTCAAGTAGGAGACACTTGCATTTAGTTCTACATGATTGATTGTTAATTTTTAGCAATCAATATTAGTTAACTTGAGTTATTATCAATGTAACTAGTTCTCTCTGTTAGTAGAAATAGTGGAGGCTCAATCAAGGGTGTGTAACTAATTTCACACCAAGTGATTATCTAGTTAAACTGATCAATCAATTTAAATTAACTCATGCATGCAGATTAGTCGATTTTCCCAGTTGATATTGGATTTGAAGGGAAGTGTATTATAAGTTGTAGCATAATCATTGTTTAGTAGTGAGATAGATTGTACTAGCACAAAGGTTGGTTAGGCTTGAGAAAGCATTGTAAATTGTCACTAGTTTTTGACTTATATATATAGATATGATGGGTTTTGAGTAGTTTCTTTGACTTAGAAAATCGTTGTATGAGGTGTTATTGAACTATGTCTAATGTATGATTTGTGATATCTCATTCATTTAATTATTTTTGTAGTTGGTAGAATATATTCAAGTCTTTTGATTTAAATAGATTACATAAGAAATTTAAATTTACAAGGAATTTCTACATGGTATTAGAGCAAGAATCATAATAGAAGAGAAGAATTCGAGTGTGTCTTTGCAAGTGAATTAAATTTGCAGTATCATTCTTGAGAGTCAGCAAGATGTCGTTTTATGGATTGAGACTTGAGTATGCCCCTAAGGGTAGCTTGAAGTACATAGCATGGAAGGAAAATATGGAGGCAATGTTGGAAGATAATAGGTTGAAGGATTCATAGAAAATGTGTGGCAAAGTCGAGGAGGATCATATTAGAAGGTGTTCAAGTTCATATTGTAACAAAACTAAATGGGAAGGAGAATCCATATGCTATGTGGCAAGCCTTGATAGACTTGTTTGAAAATAATAATGACCACAAGAAGCTAGCACTAAAGGACAATCTTTGCAAGATCAAGATGGAAAAGGGAGACACAATACCAAAGTACCTAAGCAAGTTCACCTAATGTCAAGATGAACTTGGGAGTGTTGGTATTACAACTGTTGGTGATTATTTGGTAATCATAGCACTTTTATGCTTTCCCAAGAGCTGGCACAACTACCAGGATTTAGTAAATGGGAGATAGAATCTACCAAATTGGGAGATATTGCGTTCTGACATGGTGCAAGAAGAGATAAGGTAGGACACTAGAGATGGGACCTCATCCAAAGAAGAGGAAGATGGCTTTTCATTAGTCAGAAAAGGAAATAAGGTCAAGGGAAATAAGTCCCAATGTGAGGTTGATTCCATCCAAGAGGGAAAGAAGAAATACTTGTCCAAAAACAAGTGTTCCAACTATCACGAATTTGGTCACTATGCCATGATGTGTCCACACAAGAAGGAGAGCAAGAAGAAGCCTACAGTAGAAGCATTGGGTGAAGATTTGGCTTCCCAGTTTGAGCTTGATTTCACTCTCATCACATGCATAGAAAGCAACATGATGGGGAGTGTGTGGTATCTGGATAGTGGTGCCTTATTGCACATGAGAAGGAATATAGAATTATTTAGTGACTTGGAGGAGAAAGATCTCTAAAGGAGCATTGCATTTCGAGACGACGGAAGGTACAACATGACTGGTATTGGTACAATTACTTTTCAGAGGGAGTTAGGTTCCCCTTTCAATCTGAAATATGTGTTGTTTGTGCCAATTATAAAGAAGAATCAAATATTTTTAGTAGTGTTAGCAGACTGTTGTTATGATGTGATATCCAATAAAGGTAAAAAAATTCTCTGGCACATAGCCATGGGTTAGGTCGAGTAGATAGGTACTAGAGTCAATAAATAGTATCAAATTGATGTAGGAGATGTGAGAAAATCCTTGAGGAGCAAGGAAAAGGTTAGAGACTTGGTGGGTGAGAGGGACCCTAATTTACCTATGAAAATGGAGCCTTAGAAGAAGCCTCACGGAAGTTGTGGAGCAACTACAAATGCAGAAGGAGAGAGGAGATCGAGTGGGGACATCCACTCAAGCATACACCTCCAATAGCCAAGTGGGTAGAGGGATAAAATCCAACTATGCCTCCAGGTGTGAGGTGGGCTGATATGAAACCTTAGTCCAAGCGTTTCAAAAATTGGGCAGAGTCCATTGAGTTGTGTTTTTCTCATGGATCATTACCTTGCAATAGGGAGCCCACAATATTCACTAGTAGGAGGATCAACATTTGTTAGATACTAAGGAGTGCAAGGAATTTTTGACAGTAGAGAAGAGATGCTTAGTAGAAAAGTCAACAGTAACATAGTTTTCCTAGTAGATAGTTGTAGACACAGTTGATTCAAATTTTATTGTTATTAGTTTTTTATGTATGCTTCTCAGTTGCAAATGTTGCAGTAGTGACAAAACAATTAAGAGGTGTTTCATGCAGTACATTCCAAAGGTGTTGGATTGGGGTAGATATGAATCCCTTTCTTTCCAAGAGGGAGCATTGAAAATACAACAAGAGATTCCTAATTTAATTTCACTTAATTAAATTAAGATTAATTCTAATTTTAATTCAAAAGAAATATTTGGAGGAATATAACTAAACTGGCATGGGACTTATCTTTTAGTTAAATCAGTTAATTCAATTAGGAGACACTTGAGTTCAGTTATACATGATTGATATCTATTATGTAGCAATAAGGATTATTAATTTGAGTTATTATCAGTGTAACTAGATCTCACTATTAGTATAACTAGTGGAGGCTCAGTCTTGGGTGTGTAACTATTTCAACACTGAGTGATCATCCAGTTTGTTAGGGTCCTATAATTTATAGGATCTAAAGGTGATTGAGTTTTTTGCAGTTTGCATATTTCAAATTGTTCATAGATTCCAATATTCAATTGATTTCACAAAAAAAAAAAGAGAAAAGAAAAGAAATGAAAAGAGGGTATATAAAAATAAAAAGAACAAAAGAAAAATAAACCCCCAAATGTGGTTCAAATCATACATTCTAAGCATGATTGAAAAAATTTCAATTTCTATTGATAGGGTAGAAAATAAAGATCTACCAAACAGTTCAATCTTGGCAAATCAGTAGCTAGGTAGAAATAAAATTGCTTCAACTCTTTAATCTGGACCAAGGGGAGAGATAAGTGATAAAGTAGAATAGAATTAAAAAGAAAAATATAAGAAAGATATAAAAAGAGAAAGGGTTTGCAAGTCCAAGTGCACCCTGCAAATGAAAAAGAAAAAAATGCTAGACTAGAAAATAAGGGTAGGTAGATTGAAGATTCAAAGAAAAAAAGACATGATAAGTTCTTTAGGTTGGAAAAATATCAATGTTTTCCCAAGGTTGGGAAAAGAAATTAAAATGGGAAGGGGTTCAATATTAAGTTTCATAACCTTATGATATACTCTCTATCCCTATAGTCTGCCACCCCTCATTTATTTCCCTACCCCACCACGCAATCATCCATCACATCCTATCTTATCTACCCACCATCTCTCACCAAATCCCCACTCACCCCTCATGATTCGATGGCTCGTGTCCTTTTACAACCCCCCTCACCCTCTAAAAGTTAATCCTGGGGGTGGGTTCGAAATCAGTGCTTTCCAACCACTGATGTGTCACACCCTCATAATTTCGCACCGACCCCTCTCATACCACTTACCACTCCCCGGGCCCCGGGCCCCCCAAAAAGTGACTTATGTCATTACTTAAATTGTTTTGCCATTGTGACTGTTTGATTGCCCCCTCCACCTCATGACACCAACCCTTCCCATCTGACCTATCACCTCCATTCCTGCCATTATGCATTTAGTTAGCTAGACTGTTAGCCAATGGATTTGCACCAAGTAAGGGCAATCCAATGACATCACTCCAAATCCATAAAAGCACCATGTCATGCCATTTCAAATTTTAATTGCTATTTCTACTATCAGGTGCATTTCATTTCCCTCCATACATACACAGAGAGCACACAATGCATACAAAAGTAGTAGTGCAATCAAAGAAAGATCCATTTTTCTGCAGTGATCAAATGTTTCCATTCTCGAATCCCACATTTCGTTAATCCCTTTCCTTCCTCCCTCATTGGATTCCCATTTACTTCTCTTCCATTTCTATTACAAATTCAACACGGAACAATTTCACAGGTTTTAAGAGAAGACAACTATGGCACCAAAGAAAAAGGAACAAGAAATATTTGGATCACATACCACTTGCAGACAAGGATTCTAAGATACATGAAGCACTCTTAGAGTTTGATTTGTTTGAAATATACACTTGGGAGGAGGATAAATTTATGGAGGAGATGGATGACATAGGTGTTTTGGACACTAATATACCTTGTTATATTTTTCCTAAAACACATAGTTGCCCAGAAATGATCAGGAAATGCCACTCATGCTACAATACACAAAAAAGGGCAGTGATGGCCCCGACAAGACATATTTTGTTTACCATTGATGCCATGTCCATTATGCAAATGATGCAGGCCCTTGTTATTGAAGGAACTACTCTCTTTTCCCATGAGATTCTCACTAAAATGTATCAGAAGCTTGATTTTTCTAAAAGATCTAAAACCTTAGAACTCTTCATGATTGAGCACAAACCTCTGCCAAACAAGAATCCTCCTTACTCCTCTTTTTTCACTGATAGAACTAGACAGATTGTCAATGTTCTCTCTTATTTAATTGGCCATTATTTAGATCAATGGCTTGATGAATTTATCATATCTTTCTTGTATATTCTATCAATATAATCCAAGCCCTCTCTTCTCTTCAATTTCAGCCAATTTTTAGTAGATGCCATTCATGAGAAGCTTGTCAATTTCTTCACAGAGGAAGTGTTTCATTACTCCTCAGTTTTGGTGTATATGTTGGTTTATTTTCAGACAGACAGGTTCCCTTTTACAATGAGCAAGATGAATGAAGAAGGTGAACCCAAATCTATGATTTTCTGGACAACATTGGTGATGAATGACCAAAAGGACACTAGCTACAAGAGATTTGTAGAAATGTTTGTTCACCCAGCAATGAAACTCCTTAGTGGGACTGCAGAACCCAAGTTTAGCGAAGAAATTAGAAGGATTATGCAGTTGACAAGCCAAGGAAGAACAGGTGATTGGTACATGTACCATAATTACACTGAATTGAGAGTATATGGATGTGATTTGGCCCCTTAAAAGCTGCCAAAGTTACTCCCCATGGATATTTGCACTTGTGTACAACAGACAAATGATTAATGCAGATGAAGTGCACTTTGTAGCAACGAAGAAAAAGTCATAGTTTAGGATCAAATCTTAGATTGGCCCCTTCATTTGTAACAACAGAGCAGTAGGGGAGGAGGCAAATAAAAGATTGAAGGAAATTAATTTCACCAACCATTTTACATGGTCCTATGACTCATGTGGTATCATCTCCAAGAAGAGGGTGGAAAACAAGTCAACAACCTATATTCACACTCAAAGGATTGAAATTGAGAAATACATTAACCAGATTGAGTGGATGCCTAATACATTGAAAGAGGTTTAGGAAAAAGTGATTTATTCTTCCAGTGCATAGACTTCAAGACAACAGGAAAAACATACCACTGAAGATAGAACTAAAAAAAGAAAAGAACCAGAATAGGGAATAACATGGAAAAGGCCTAGAGAAGATCAGTCACCAGGGACTGATACTTCTATGAAAGAATTCAAGCTGAAAAATAGGAAAAATCCTAGAAAGCACATCGACATAGAAAAAGGATCACCGTAGAAAATAATCATCAATATCATTGACATTCCACACTCATCCTCGGCTAGAGGGAAATATTTTCATGCCACTCTGATTTCATAAAGGCAGTTGTCTCTTCAGGTTTCATCATCTACTAATGTGATTCAAGAAAAGGAAGAGATAGTCTTTGACACATTTAGGGAGATTAAAATCAAGAATGAGGTATTGAATAGGAACACTTATGCTCAATTTTGGAAACATAGTGCAACTACACAAGGCAGACTTCTCTCTGCCTTCCATTCAGAAAAAGGTAAAATGCACATCAAATTCTTGGAAGCATAGACAACAGAGCCCAAAACTCGAGCAAATAACAAGCAAACTTCTTTTGAGTTTGATGCCAGAAGTGTCCATCCACTTGACCAGCTAGAAATGCACAAGAAAATAGGTGAAATGATTCCATCTACTCTAACCAACACTTCTATGAACTTGTTTAAAATGTAGGTAGATCTGTCAAATGCTCAATCTCAATTAAATATGGAAAGGTTTTCATCACAATCAAAGGACAATAAAATTAAGTCTTTAGAAGACTTAGTAGTGAAGATTGGCGATGATACCTCACATATAAAAGCAGATGAAGAAACAATAAAGAAGAAAGAGATGGATATAGCATCTTTGAAGAAGCCGCTCAAGATGCCTGCCATACATGACCCAATGACCAAGGAGATAGAGGAAACAGAGAGCCAAAAGGCTGATATGATGAAATTAATAGTGGAGAAGTATCTCTAGAGATAAAAAATGGAAGTAGAGATGGAAAAAATGGTACAAGAGAAAGAAAAGGCAAGAGAGATGGCCAACACAACAATGGAGGCCCTTACTATAACAACCCCTCCCATAGCAACTCTAGCAGGTGCTACCACAGGAGCGGGAAGCAACACAAAACAACTGGCCAAATCAATGGAAGGCATGAATATGCAGAATGAGGATATTAAAGTACTAGAATCTCAAGTTAATGTGTTGCAAGATCAAATCAAAAGGGCCAAAAGTAACCATTTGGTGGGGATGCAAAGGGAAAAACATTGATTGAAGCACTACAAAAATCATAAAAATAATCATCTATTGGGAACACTTTAGGAAGAGTGAAGGAGATTATTTGGAATAGTATAAATGATGGAATGAATGAAATTTGGCCCAGCATCCAAATTTTCTTTGAGCAGAAAGAATTAATTGAAAATTCCATAGAAGCTATTTCGACTACAAATGAAGAGATGGGAGTCATGCAAGCAACATCCAATAGGATAATCAAATTTTTAAATTCAAGAAACTGGTATGAGCTGGAAGATTTGGGAGTAGTAGATAGAAAATAGACTATACTTCAAGTGAAGAAGGTGTTGACCAAGAAGAGATTGAATGTATAGCTAGAAGAGAAATGTCAAAATCTGAAGCTGACAATCAACAGGTTCTTCAACAGAATGCAACCTTTACATTAGAAAGGTCTCCCCTCTCTATTTGTTATAAATGAAAAACTCCTGGCCAAATAGGATTATTTCAAGAGACTCCATGGCATAGCCACAAATGCTGTAAATATTTCCAACATCAAGGGAAACATAACAGGAAATACATTGCTCGAAGCTATCAACAATCAAATTTACATCGAGCATGAACTAAAGCACATGTTTCAGGTCAAACCAACTTTTTTTAAATACACAAAAACTGATGAAATATACAAAATATTAATTAAGGTCAAAGTTCCATATCAGGAAGCATGGATTGATCTATGCGACTATCAAGAGGAATGAGACAAGGATGATTAAACTGAGAGCACAGACCTGAGTCAGCACCAGCCACATCAGCAGAGCCACTATAGTTAAATTAATGTATCAAGCAAAAACGTCCCTAAAAAATAGAACTACATGTCCGAGTTCTCTCAGCATGGCCACTTCGTGGTTACATTAGTCATTTTTCCTTTCATTGTAATTAATAATAAATTTCCAAGTTTATAAGGCAAATTGTTGTAGGATTTTGTTGAATACTTCATGCATTGGAACTATTAGGGGTTGGACCCAAGTTGTTTGAACAATATTTTCTATTTGAATCATTGTAATTTCGATATGGAGCATCAATAAAAGGACAATTTGCAAGATACTTGATCTGTTTTGACCTGGTGAAGGTTTCCTTTCTGTCCTAAATGTATCTCTGTTTATTCATTTATGCATATTTGAGTCTTATTGCAAAGCAGAAATTATAGTTTAAGATATGTTGTTGGAGCACCTTATTACTATTTGTATTTGCAATCTAAATGTTTTCCTTTGAGGTATGATTAAAAAATACGTAACTACTTTTTAATCATTACTAATATCACTTTTCTGTCATTTCACTTTCCACTCTGCTTTTAGATCCAGTAAAGACAGTTAGCTCACCTTGTAAATTCTCTGGAAAAATGATGCTACCACCCAGCCTTAGACTCCATAGCCCAATGGAAATGATTCAAATATGATCTACCCCAACCAACCAAACAAACAACCAAGAAATCAATTAATAAATTTCCTCAATTTTTAAATCTAGCCTAACACATTAGTACACTAAAAACAATGTCAAATCCTAAAAATATGGAGACAACCCTCTCTATGTCTAGGATGGATAGATCCTATACTCTTAAGCGGTTGATGTATCATTTGTGAATTTTGTCTTTCCAATCTTCAAAATCACGGGATGAGAACATAGTTAAACTGATCAATTAACCTAAATTAACTCATGCAGATAGATAACTTGAGTTACCAAGTTGAGGTTGGAGTTCAAGGGTAGTGTACTATCAGTTAGAGCATAATAAATGTTTATAGGTGGTGCATGCAGTTCGAGGAAGGTTAATTGATTATGCAATTCTAATTGGGAATTTCCCTAATTAACAGGGGATAATTCCATGAGGAATGATGCAAGGAAATATGCACTTGGGAAAGCTAGCGTTTGTTTAATCATTGATCAGATGAAACTTGTTGAGTAGTGAGATAGATTTTATGAGTGTAGAGGTTTCTCAGGCTTGAGAAAACATTGTAGATATTTTCTATTTTATGACTTATGCAATATACAGATAGGAGCAGTTTTGAGCAGTTGTTTTCCCCTACAAAATCATTTTGTAACGTGTGACTAAATTTTGTCTCATATATGCTTTGTGATTTCTTGATAGTTTAATTGTTTCCACAATTGGTAGAGTAGATTCAAGTATTTTGATTTAGATAAATTTCATAAGAAGTTTGAATCTACAAGTAATTTCTACAAAGGATTACTGACCATGTTTAGGGAAGAACTATGTCTCTAGATCTTAAGGAAAACTTATAGTGTTCAAAATTATCATTTGTAAAAGTTTGAGAAGTAATTGGATTCTATGTTTTAAAATGGAGTGTGGTAAAAATATTGTTTTGTGTTCATAGAATTTAGAAGTTATCTGCTAGCCTAAAATCCTTCACCCTCATATTTCTTGATTTGGTTACTTTGGATTTAGCTTTGGCATAACCATCTTATTTGTTTGAAATGCAAAAACAAATTTATTTATTTTTTTTCCTTTTTAAATCCTTTTCGATATCTTTATTTTTCTTGTTACTTTTAAATAAGTTATACAAATACATTATGAAAGTATAAATACATATAAACCCCACTATATACACTTTAAAAATATTACGTTATAATAAAATAAACTATACATTTTGAAAAAAAATTAAGATTAAAAATATGTTTAATTATATTAAAACTCTCAAACCTTAAAGTAACATTTTAGATTATAAATTTTCAAAAACGAAATTTATTTTTTTAACTTAAGCTTTCAAAATGATAGAATATATATAGATTATATATATAATATTATAAGTATAATAGATAAAGTGAGGAAGATATATATATATTTATTATATTTGTAGCAGTAGGGAGACCTTTTCATTTTCTATTCAAACATAGATTGGCTAGGTGCCCTCAACTTTCCCCGCAGGGAAACCAAGCCTATTGGCCACCTATCCGCATTATAGCCCATCCAAAAAAAGTAGAGTTTTAATCTCTCTAACCAGACTATATATGTATCTATTTCATGTCCATATTCTAGATTTGTGTCTATACATAGACTTTCATGACGGAAATTAAAAGCTATCTACATATAAAACAAAAGTATAAAGCAAAAGTAAACATAGGGAACTAACTAGCCCTTATGCTCCTCCAAGGCCAATTCCAATGGTGCTGGGTCCTTAACTATTGATCCAGGCATCTCAGATAGTTCTAGGATGCATGGAATGTGTCTTTCAATTATGTCCAACACGATGTCCTGCTTATGGAGCTGGAATTGAATTTTCTGTAGGTCTTTCTTGTAGCTCGACATACCTTGTAGTGAAACCTCCATGCCTACCAAGATTGTTTGCATGGCCTTTCCTAATAGGCTCTTCGTAAACCAATATAAATATAAGGTCTGCTTGAACTGCATGATTCTTCCTCTGGTGTTTCCCAAGTCGGGACTAAGGTCCTCCAATTTTCCATATCCTCCTTTGTCTTGCTGCCCTTCTTTATTTCCTCTTCCCACTCTTCTACTAGCTTCTGAATTCCCTCATCAGTACCATCATGGTATTCCTATGTGGCTTCAGTATAAGGTGTTTTACCGAATTTCTTCCCCTGCGAGGCTTTTACGTACTCGAATCCTTATCCTTCAGAGGGGCCAATCCCCTCCTTCCTCAACCATGACCTATCGTAGGTCGAGCCATGTCGTAAATTCCTGAGACTTGTTCATAACAACAATTTGTTAACCTAAACCAATTTAATATAATTTAGTTTCTTCCTTGAATTGTATTGCCAGCAAGGTAAGCCACACTATGCTCTTCCTCAATCCTTTCCTTATTAGAGTTAGAGCCAAGATGGCCAAGAGAGAAGTCCCTAGAGGGGTTCTTCCTCCAACAGACCTACGGTGTTCCCCTCATCCATACCTAATGCCTTCCAGTCATAGTCAGGTAAGTCACTTCTTTCCATAGCCAAACTCATGAGCCCACCCTCACTCAATCATATTTCCAAGAGGTAAATGGTAACCGTTCCCCCTCTACCTAGGAAATTTTAGCATTGCCACTTAATTTGTCATGGTCAGCTTTCCCCTTTAAGTCCCTGGTATTTCCATATTTGCAGTAGGAATGGCCATTATCGTGGCGAATTCTATGGCTACAATAGCATGGCCTACTTCTGATGCACCAAGTTGAATGTTCCCCCATTCCCCAACATCCATTTCATTGCCATCATTCATGAGCCTTCTACGGGCAACCTCGCACCAACCTCAGCTAATAGAACCTAGGTTCTCGAGACCAGATAGCACAGGGTTAACACAACAAATACCATAGGAAATACCTGACTGACGCAATATATAAACACAAAACCAGGCAATTTCTACCAGTTGCGTACCCCATTGCCACCAAAAATTCTCGACCCCCTAATTGAGATTCCTACAATCCCCCATGTCCCACCAACAAAACCCAAAATTGGACATCATTGCAATGGAGGAGAAAGGTCGAAAAACATACCTGTCTATAGATGTAGGTCATATCCAAGCTTGAAACTAAAAAAGTCATCACCTTCTCGTTCCTCTGCAACACCTTCTTACTTCACAAGAAAAAATTCTAACTTTTCCCTCTTGTCTGATGTATTCTCCTTTACATCCTACCTTGCCTCCGTCCCTACAACCTTTCCCACCACCCTTGTATGCACTCATGCCAAGGGTCACTGCACCCATCACCTTGAGCGTGTGGGATGCATAAGTACATGTCTGAGAGGTACACGTCATTACTATACCCAGGTTGTCCCAACCACCGACCTACACTCCGATCAGGATCTTGAGTTTATCGGGAGCTGCTATCCTAACTTTGCTTATCATCTTGCTCAAATATTCCCCCTAGGGTTTTAAATGTCTCATCTCAGGGTTGGACTAGCAATAGTTTTTCTAGAAGTTCATTTCGGTGGTTGCATCCCTAATTGGCAAGAAAATATGCCCCTTTATTCCCTTCTCTTTTGACATGATGGATCAGAATGTAATCAAAATTTTGAATTACTTCTCCTATCTCTTGGATAAGTCAATATGTCCTGCAACTTCAGCTGAGCTTCTACCATTTGGTGCCATTTTTCAACTTTACCAATGTGTTGATTACTGGGCTTCATTCTCCTTCTACCACTAAGTTTCGATACCCCATTATCATAGTGATTAGAAGTCCCTGTCTTGCTATTATAAACTCTCTCATTGTTAATTGCTATCCTACATGAGTCAACATAAATTAGCCAAGTGTTAGCTTGGGGCTCTTGCAAAGGCCACTTAGGCCTACCACACTCGGATTCCCTTTTGACATCCCATCAAAATTGAGTTTATGAATTCTTCTCCGAGAGGGGTGAAGTGAGCCCAGGCTATTGAGCCTACCTAGTTTTTTTCCAGGCTGATGGAGCTATGATTTTTACTGATAGGTTAAGTTTCTATAGGATTCAAGCTTATTGGGGGGGAACTTGCCAATCTTCTTGGTGCCATTTCTCATTTAGGATTGTTTCCCTGATGTTTAGGACTATTCCTTCCCACACCTTCTCCTAAGTAGTGGATTTATTTGTAAAGACTGTGGTTTCACTCTTTCCATATTTCCCAGAGATTAAATCCTAAGGCCAGGCCCCATGCTCAATTTTATATCAGGCTTGAGAATATATGACTCCTCCAAAGAAGGATTGTTTCCTTAATGCTATGCTGGTCTCGATTAATTCTTTCAAAGAATCTTTGCATTTGCCTCCATTTATGTTCAACACATGGGCATGTGTTGAGCATGTGCTCTAGATCTTCTTTGTGCTGTGGACAAATCCAACAAAAGGAAGGACCCTGGAAACCCCTTTTTTGCAATTGAGCCTAGGTTAGAATCAGTCCTTTACAAACCAACCATAGGAAATGGGATACCTTACGCCACCATCCTCCCTTCCATAGTTTTTCCATATAATGTTTTTCCCTTCTTGACCTTGTCCTGCTTGAATGCTGTATGCTTCTTTTATGGTGAAGGTTCCTTTTGTAGGATAGCCCCATATCACGATATTAGGATCATTTCAGATCATTAATTATCTCGATCTCAACTCTTTGTCTAACACTATCCATTGGTCAGTCTCAATGTCCTAGTCCCATTATTCCTTCTTCTTCCATCTCCTCCAGTTTCCCATTCCTTGGTCCTCATTCCAAAATTTCTCCACCAAGTGTATGTTCCTGTCCTTGGTATATAGATATATGTCCCTAAGTTCTTTCTTATCCATCATTTGTTCCCTTTGTTCCCAAGAATCAAGCCAAAATCTTGTTGTTTTGCCATTACAGATCTCCCAAAAGGCGTGTTGGTTTATGAAGTTTATGTTTTGGGTTGGCAAGTTCCAAACTCTTGATCCTTTTGGGGGATCTCTGTATCTCAGAATATCCTCAATTCTCTCAGGCATATTGTATTTTCTTGTCGATATTTTTTTCCATAGGTCCCTTCCACCTGTAATCCATATCTACCATAATTTTCTCTCATTATTTTATTCAACATGTAAGGGTCTTTGAGGCCTATCTTGCAATCCATTTTATTTTTTACTAGGCCTTGCTAGGATACAAGTGCCCATTTTCTGATCTGTTAAGCCCCTCCCCACAAATGTTTCTTGAAGATATCAACCATTTTGGCACACGGCCCTTTGGGGGTTGCCATGCCTGAGAGTTGGTAAATAAGTATTGATTGCAGCACTTCTTTAAGAAGGACAATCCTGCTAGAAAGTTTGAGGAATCTAAAGTCCCACCAACTTAGCTTTCCCTATAGTTTTTGGAGG
>APFE031037985.1:445-12884 GCA_000404065.3 Pinus taeda
AATAGAATAAGTTATTCGCCTATCATTTAAGCAATTTATTCATCACCCATCCATCCCTTTTATTTCATTATCAGGAAGCTGGTCCCATTATCTCCAGTCGGAGCCACATTCCAAACGGAAAAGGAGCTGTACCAAGGTCCGGACTGGGTGGTTATCCCCGATGTTGTGGCAACGATTTCCGAGGCTTCAACACCTCCTTCCTTAATGCCTCCTCATCCACTTCAATGACAACTACCCCACAATAACCTGCCAAAGCAACCTTACATGTCTGCCCAACCTAATCTAAAACCAAACAATAAGAAGACACAACATGTATTTAGTGGGGAAACATGTTATCCTTCTTATGTTGTGTAAATCCAAGAGATCTACCTTCAGTCTGGGAAGGTATTTCCAGATGCACACCCACCTTTTGCACCTAAATATCTTGAAGAAGAGAATGAAGAAAATACCCCTCAAGCCAATATACCTCCCTATCCTTAAGTATTGATCCAACCTAAATAGCACAACCCAAAAGAGGTTGAACTTCTACGATAGTTGAAGAATTTGTGTGTTAAGATACCCCTTCTCTAGGCCATCAAAGATTTCCTCATTTATAATAAGCTCATTAGGGAAGAATGTTTCAAAAGGCCTGGGAGAGGAAAAATATATGTAACCACTGTCAATGATGTTGGGAAATTGTCTGATCTAATGTTGGGGAGAGTAATCTCCCCAAAGTACTTCAATCCTAGTAGCCTAGTATTGGACATTCACATTAATTGTATTGTAGTACCCAACACCTTGTTTGACCTTACGGCTGTAATTAATGTCATGACCCGGGAAACCATGCTAAAGCTCAACCTCCACGGAGCCTTTAGGATACCACTATAGTGCTACAACTTGTAGATGGATCCACACTGTCCCCAGAGGGAGTTATTGATGATTTGATGGTCTCCCTTTGGGAATATCCCACAGATTTATCTATCCTCCAGCCCAAAACCAAGTTTAATGGGTACCCTCTCATTCTATGGAGGTTGTGGTTAACCAGTGTTGATGCTTACATTAGTTGTAGAGCCAGGAACATGAACATTAAGAATGAGCATCTCTTAAAGAAACTTGTATTGTGTCTCCCTACTCAACCCTTTGTTAAGGATGCTTTTCCTTTGTGGGTAAAAGAAGAGGAAGAAGAATACCTTTATCAATCATCCCTCCACCCAATTTTTACATTATACATTGTTGTAGGAAGTATTCACCTAGATGAAGATGACCTTATTGTTAACTTTTTGGAGAATCAACCTCCTACTTCGATGCCAATTGATGAGAAAGTGGAATAATCCTTAGAGAAACCTCGTGAAAATTGGTGGGTTGAAATTTTATCTGCTTACTTTTACCTAGATCATGCCAAGATTGTGGAAATCATCCCATCTAAAATTCTAAAAATCAACCCTTCCCTCGCAGTTGAGGAAGAAGAGAAATTGTGCACTATGCTAAGGCAACACCTTAATACCTTTTCCTGGGAATATAAGGAAATGAAATGGGTACATCACTCAGTTTTTACTCATCATATCTACATCTAGAAGGGATGAAAGCCTATGTGCCAACCCTAGAGGAGGATGGATCTTGCTCTTAAGGATATTTTAAAAGAAGAACTGCAAAATTTGTTGGTTGTAAGGTTCATTTACCCCATTTGAGATAGTGAATGGGCATCCCCTTTTGTCATGGTACCCAAGAAAAATGGTACGTGGAGGATTTGTGTTGAATATAAGGAACTCAATATAGATACAAAGAAGGAAAATTTCTTTTTTTCCTTTCATTAATCAAGTCTTCAATGACCTTGCAGGGAAGAAATTATTTTCATTCCTAGATGGATTTAGTGGATATAATCAAATCCAGATCAGTCCCAAGGATCAGGGCAAGAACACCTTTGTATGCTCATGGGGGAATTTTTCCTATAGATTCATCCATTTTGATTTGTGAAATTCCCATGATACCTTCCAAAAGGCAGCTTAGAGTATTTTTTCTAATCTCTTACATGACATTGTTAAAATCTACATGGATGATTTCGCCCCTTATGGAAGTGATTTTCAAGAATCTCTTTATAATATTTGTAAGGTCTTAAATAAATGCATTGAAATGAATCCTTCACTGAGCCCTAAAAAGTGTGAATTCTTTATGAATGTAGGGATTTTCCTAGTTCACTTCCATTTTGAGTAAGGGATCCAAGTTGACCCCAATAAATTTTCCATTATCGAAAGGGTCCCTCATCTAGGTAGCTCCAGACACACACAGGACAAAGATGGCTTATGGAAGCTTGAAAATCAAAGTGATTATAATGGTCTCAAACCAGGACCAGAGCATATATCTAGTCGTGTTAATCACGATGGTGTGAACAGTTCATCAAACCAAGTCCATATGCCAAAGTTAGGAGCAGTCAAATTTTTTGTCAAATTTGGGTTGTGGGCCAAGTTTAAGTATCCTACAAATTGACCAACCTCGGGGCATGAAACCTAGCTCCCGAAAGTGCGTGATTTTTTTGGATCATTAATTTGTATAATATCCCTTATATTAGACAAATTTGAAAAATATGTCAATGGTTTAAAAAATAATAATATATTATATATTATAATATATATATATATATATATAATATATATATAATATATATAATATATATTATATATATAATATATATAATATATATATATATAAATATATATATAATATTGGTGGTGAGCCACCAGCCCCACCACCCACCACCCACCAAGCCTATTTACATATACATAAAACAATTAAAAAAAAAAATCAAAATAGGCTCACAAGCCATAACCCCTGCTAGCCTCCCTCGAACATCGCACCACACTAAACACAATACTTGGGCAGTGGGCGGGTCACCATTGGTGGACCCGGCCCATGCCCCACCACATAACAATGTTACAATAAATGGAACGAGGGTGGTGGGGCTCGAACACGCCAACCGGTGCAGTTGGCCCACCTCCCAGGCACCCTCACATGTAACCAACATTCCATTCAATGCAAGCATGCCTCGAACATGTTATATACGCCTCCCCAACATAAACGATAACATGTCAACCATTTAATGCACCAACAACTCCATGCCTTTTTTAGTGATGGTTATGGCTATGCTTATAACCATACACCCAATAATAAAATCAAAAGGATTTTGCATGTTAATTTGGGAGGGGCGAGATTTGATCCCCTGAACCCTCCTCAACAAATTGCCACATTTACCACAATGCCAAACCACATTATTTGATAAGTCAGCCCACAAATTTATATAAACCTTCATTTCACCAGTGCGCCCAGGTAGCATGGAGGAAACAGATGCAGGCATAGAAATCGAGATGACAATTTTGAATTAATTTATTTGCATGTGGAACCATGATTTGGAAAAATTCTCAGGAGGTTGAAATTTTTGCAGTGTCCAAATTGGACAAATTTTATGTTGATCTTACACCTATCGGCAACACAAACCCAATGGCACAGTCAGTTTCCTAATATGAGTAGCAAATTTTCAGAGGATGCGGAGGAGGGAATCTTTAAGCAATCTAGGGGGAATATAAAAGATTCCTTGAGCCCCAGATTTCGACATTCTCAGAATTCAAAAATTTGACAGTTGCTTTTGCACTCTTTGACACCACAAATCTTATGGTGTGTTCAAATTTTCCATTTTCTCATTTCATTTTTTGGCCACTTTTCTAAGTGGAGTGCAGGTGTTAGCATTCAACATGTAAGCAGTCATTCCATGAGATTTGACACCACGATATTGATGATAAAACCAACCTCACCATCTTGACATCCTTTTCTTCAGATGGCCCTTGGATGTGAAGTATATGCAGTATGTTCATGTACTTCTTTTGCTATGCATTGTGCTACATAGATACCTATTTCATGTGGGATCATGTTTCTTACTTGTCTCATGATTCGTGCTTGATGTGATGCAGAATCAGCTGTGTGATGTACTTGTTGTCATGATTCGTCATGTTTTGTTTGAGATCCCTTTGTTGTATGTTGACAGGATACTCATGTGTTGCCATGCATGTTTGCATTGAGATCCCTTTTATGCCATGTTGGTAGGATGTTTGTTATCATCATGCATGAGTTTGTGTCATACTGATAGGAGTCCTTTTGATTGAGAATTCCTATAGCGGAACATCTCTTGGAGCCACTCTTGCGTGAGGGCATTTTCCTTGTATGATAGTGACATCACCTCTTATGTACATCATCACTATTGACAACACTTAATGCAGTAGCTTACACCATCTTAACATCAGGGCCCGAAGACCTAGTCCCTCTTGGATAAACTCCGTTATCAACGCCTTATGTTTTCATGTGTTGATGAATGTCATGTTCCTCTTCTTTACAACATGCAAATGTATTCATTTATGTTCTTTTAAAAATGAAATTTAACACATCTCCAAAGTAAAAGGTCTTGGAAGGGTCCTTTGTCACACCTGGACCTAGATCAAGTGGTATTAGAGTGATCTTTGTGTGGATGTGAATTGCAAGTGTGAACAATGGAAGCAGCGATAGAGGAAGAAAAAGCAATGTATGAGACCATGCTCAAAATTTCCAAAAGAGGGGAAATAATGTATGAAACCCTACAGAAAGAGACAAAGGAAAAGGAGCAAATGCTGCGTCAGTTGCAAGCCACGGAAGAGGCCTTGGAAGAACTAAAGTGCAACAACTAAAGTCTTCAAACAAATAACATTTAATTGAAGATGCGTCTACCGGAAGAGAAAGAGGAAAAACATAGTTTGCTACGAAAGCTGCAAGAAAAGGACGAGGCCTTGGAAAAGCTGCAACATGACCTATGTGAGGTAAAAAGTAGTTCTATGAATTCATGTATGTGTCCCGATGATGATTTCGCTGTTTTTGAAAATCATACCATAGGAATTGGCTCCAAACTATTGAAGAGAATGGGGTATGAAGGAAAAGGAGTGGGTTTGAATGGCCAAGGCATTGTGAACCCCATCAAAGTAGAGGAATTACCCCATAAGGCAGGACTTGGGTATGTCAGAAAGGAAGTTGGCGAATGCACCAAGATAGGTAGCAAACCAACAACAACAGATGATGAGCAGCCCTCATCAGATCCTTTATCAGGAGCTTTAGATTTATAGTCCCTTTTGTAGTGCCCTTCCTTTCCGCATTTCCAGCACACCACCTTTACAGGTTTTCCTGGGGATTTAGATCTCCTACTTGATGACTTATTTTTGTTTTTGTTCTTGGACCATCCTCTTACAGACAAGGCATCACCATTCTAGCTCTCCATATTTTTTCGTTTCATCTCCTCTGTCAGCAAGGATGAGACTATTTCATGAAACTGCAAGGTAGTTGCATTGCTACCTATTGCAATAACCAGACTATCCCACGAATTTGGTAGAGAAGACAACAAACTGATGCACTTATCTTCATCTAAAATTTTAATATCAATAGATGCTAACTGACTTACTACAGTAGTAAATGCATTCATATTCTCTGTCACCGAGTCTCCACCTTTCATCCTCATGTTATATAGATTTTTCGGTAGGAACAGTTTATTCACCAAAGACTTAGATTGGTACAAAGTCCCTAATTGGTCCCACAAAGACTTCACCGTAGCTTCCCATGATACATTCAGCAATACTGAATCTGAGACACATAATCGTATTGCACTCTTTTCCTTTTGATCTAACTTCTTCCATTCTTCATCAGACACTCCCATTGGTTTAGTACCCAGATCTACCGTGATCCAATGATCTTTATCCACCAACATATCCTCCATATTGAGTTTCCACAACTCAAAACTCTGACCATTAAATTTCTTGATCTCTATCTTTCCATTACTCGTCATCTTCTTTCACCACTAGAATCGACCTCGTAGATCTCCTACTGAACAGGGTCTACCACAAGCCTGAGCGAAACCCCTCAGCAACAAAGGCGTTCCCTTGAAGCCAAAACTGCTCTGATTCCAAATGTAGGTTTTAACCCTGTACAAAAATTACCCGCATACGAATTCTAAAACACAGAAAATAAGCAATGTGAGAGCATAGCACAGAAGACACATATACACATATATTTTCCCCTGGATGCTAGAACTAGGACTACCAGCTTGATTTTTCATTATGTTCCTTTCAATGTTATAATACATATTTATACATGCCGAAGCATCCAATAGCATGGATCAAAAACCATTGCGTCCAAAAAACATGTGCGAAAATCATGCACAAAACCATAGGTGGGTCCGCCCAACCTAACATAGGTTCCAAAACCAAAATTTTTGGGGGTGCTACCCCAGACCCCATAAAGTGGGGTTACAGGTACACCTCAAACCCCTTGTGATCCCCTCTCTACACAATTGGTGCAATGAAGGGGGGCTCTACCCCCCCCTCTAACCCCCCGGTTAACTACATGGGCTAGTCGTGGAAAGAATATAACACAACCCAACAATGATGGCTATGAATAAGTATTAAAATCACACATGAAATGCTGTTGTCAAGTCAGTGTTGATGTTGTTGACATGTTGATGGTTGATGACAATAACTACTTATGCCCTCAGGGGCATGTATAACAAAGAGACTAAACTAAGTGCCCCCATGCATCAAAGGTGAAGCGCTTTTGAAGGATGTGGTCATGGATGCATGGAATTTTGACTTTGGATACCTCCCATGCATCAAAATGTAAGCATCATTGAATTAGTTATTAGGGGATGCATGGTCTTAGACTAAATGAGAGAACTGCATTTAGCATAACATACAATACTACATTCACATGAAAATATATGTTTGTGTTAAATGTCAGGGAGACTGATGGCATCAATGGGAAATATGATTCCCACTGTACCACCTGGGGTCGTCCCTTAAGGTGGGGAGCAGCCAAGGTATTAAATCAATCATGGAAGATGAGTGTTGATGCCGATAGGAAAGAAGTGCCAACCACTCGAAAAAATTGATTTGGGGAATCATTGTGAAGAAATAAGGATGGTTATAACATGATGGGTCATAAAGGCGTAATAAAAAAAGATAACAACATGGGTGGATATGGAAAAATACCCATTGTTTGAGTTATAATGCAGGTGGTAACAGTAAAAACATTGTTTTCTAGGTGAAATGCCCCTAGAGTCAGTAGGACATCCAAGGTGGGTATATGTATGTTCTGTCTATCATAGCAGGTAATGAATGATTATGGGTAATGGTGTGGTGATGAAGGAAAGCTCCAACAAAGGGTGAGTAGGGACTATCGTTAGGTATCTAACACCAAAAATTTGGGTGGGAATAATTTTCCTAAAAAAAGGTGTACACTCGCTAAAATAATGTACAATTTGTTTGGGATGTAAAAACACAGAGACAAGTGCCCCAAGAAAATGGTGGCCTGTGTAATGATGCAGGTAGGTCTTTTGCTGAGAGAAAGGGCTCCATTGGTTGGTCTTGGTGTCAGCATGATGAGGTGGATGAAGAGTGATGTAGATGGCTTATGTCATATGGAGGGGTGATAGGCCAAATTGTAGAATGTAGGTGCACATTTAATTCAATCTGACAAAGAATAAATATGGTGACCCAAGAGTAGGGTTGGAAAGGAATGAGTAAAGAAGAGAATAATGCAGTTCATATTTAAGACATGCATGTGAGATGTCTCCCAGGCCTGGGGGAATGGTCATGGATCTTGATAGTGTAATACCCTCCTCGCACATTTACCTAAGTAACCAACCGATCAGGGTAAACATGTGACAAGAAGTTACTATGATACTATTTGATGTCCTAAGTCACATTAAGGAAGTAGAACAAATGGAAACACACCATACATACCTTCAACATCAGCTACAGGACCCCTAATAACCATCCCAACATTTCCAGTAACTCGTCCCTGGGTCCCATTAAGGTTTTAGATGACTTGACCCTCGGACACTCTAGTGCTATGGGCCTGACAAAATCCAAGAGGCTCTGGACACTCTAACAATAAGGCATGCGAACATCTAGGGACTATTTTTCTCAGTGTTGTGCCAATGTTACCGAGATTTGAGCCACTTTTTTAGGTCTAGATCTCAATTCACTGCCCAAAATTGAATGACACCTTCAGAACATAAAGATAACAAGGAAACAATGAGGAAAATGCAAATACTTGAACAAGATCTTGATTGGACACGTACTATCCATGACATGCATTTCGTCAAACAAATCATGAATATGTAATCTACAGGTGTAAATAAGAAATCTAAGCATAGGGGTCTCATACTTAGCTAAGAATCACTAGGAATCATTGATGCCTCAACACATTAGCTTCCATTTCATCCATCAGGTCATAGCTACATTATTCATTAATTTAGAAGTAAAAACATGATGAGAGCCATACATAGCTACTATCATAAAACATATACATAACCAACATAATAGAGACATAAATACTAAGGAAATCACAATCATATAATCCACATATAAACTAATATAATTCTCATATAAATATAAGGAGAAATAACCTCATATTGATGATGCAAAATCCAAACCCAGGATGGGCCTTCCACTCGACCATAGAATGGCTGAGCCAAATCTCTCTTCATCATATTCACCCCTGTGCTATATTCAATGCATGAATGTGGGAACTCATAAAACACATCAATCCAAAACTATCCAAGGCTTCTAGAGGCCAACCACCTTAACCCATCAAACAGTGATTCCACCTCATGGATGGACATCAAAAAACCATCATCAGATTCATCTCTACCCAAGCCTTCCAGGGCTCTAGAGCATTTGTTCCAACCAAGGCTTCTGGGACTAGTAACTCAACCCATAGTTGTCACCAGGCTTCCATAGTGTTCGTCCAACCAAGGCTTCCAGGACTAGTAACTCAACCCACCAAGGGCTTCTAAATCATTTTTCCAACCAAGGATTCCAGGACTAGTAACTCAACCCACGCTGTTACAAGGCTTCCAGAGAAGTTTTCCAAATAGGGCTCCCAAGAACTAATAACTCAACCCAAGCTAAAGGAAACATGAGAACAAATGAAAAAAATCAAGGAAATAAACCCACAATCTTCATGGTTATCTAGGAAATGTCAAGGCTAGGAAAATCCACTGCCAATCAAGGAAATCCTCCATTCCAATGATAGATCATGACCAATAATCCACATTCATATGCCATGCGTGTCAAAACAAGTGAGGAAAACATATATGCAACTTGACACTTGCAAACTAAATCCATTGTAGTTGATAACCCCGATGTCCTCTTGTGCTTTCCTACTCTTCATTTTCCCTCTTGCTCCAAAAATCCAAGTATGCCACATGCTCCAAGAGTGCTCCAAGAAAACTCTAAGTATCCAAGAGTATGAGAGAGAGAGAATAAGGAGAGAGCTCCAAAACTGAACTGAAAAAGGTATGTGTACTAATCCTCATAAGCCTTTTTATGAATGAGGCCACTATTTTCTTCATTTTCCATTATTTTCCTTCATTTTCCTTCTCACATGCAACCTCTGACCTTTCACCTTCCTTTTCTCCAATTTCGATTATTTTCATAAATAAATGTGCCAAAATTCCTTTTTTCCTATCCAAATCCTTATCCATTTCCTTTGCCATTTCCCTTAGCCATTAATAACCAAATGAACACCCACACTAGGATGTCTTGCCCAACATTCATCTTGGAATAAGTGCCCCATCAACTATGGTTATAATTTTTCCTTTATTAACTTTTATTACATGGAATTTTCACCAGGGTTGTTACAAAACCCTCCCCCTTGGGGGAGCATCATCGTCAGTGTTCAACAACACCTATAGCCGCAAGTCTGGTTAAGAAAAACATACTTCCAATGGAGATTTATAACTTAGTTTGTTGATGTATTTACAATGCTCAACCTACTAAGAAGCAAACCAATATGAAAACATAACAAACACAACATCATAATGACATGACACCCATATCGCTTATTGTAAATTTATAACATATATCATGGCAGTATTTACATCCATATACATATGTACATATACCGAACATCAGCAAAACATGTACCAAAACATATACCAAAACACCATACGAAAATTGCTTCGTCTCAACCAACAAACAAAGAAGGATACATAGACCACATGTGATTTTCCATCTCCCATGTAGCTTCATCGAGTCCAAAGTGCTTCCATTTCACCTTAACTTGCTCGATTGCTTGGTTTAGGAGCATGAGCACCTTTTTTTGCAATATACACGAAGGATCTAGCTAGATTTCTCCATCTAGTTCCACCTGCAATACTGACCATTCAATCACATGATCAACATCTTTAACATACTTCTTAAGCAGTGACACATGGAAAATATCATGGAAATTCATTTTTGGAGTCAGTGAAAGTGAATAGGCTACTGGCCCAATCCTCTCAATAATACTGAAGGGTCCACAAAACCTGGGTACCAGCTTGGTATATGATCCAATCTGTAAGGATATTTTCTTATGTTTGATGCCCAAGTGCACTTTTCCCCCAACCTGGAACTCCTTTAACAACCTATTCTTATCTAGATAGCTCTTCTACCTATCCTGTGTTGACTTTAGATTTTTATTGATTACCTACATTTCCTTCTCCATGTCCAGCAACATATCCGGTCCAATCAACACCTTGTTCACTGGATCACTCCAACTGATGGGAGTATTGCAACTCCACCCATACAATGCCTCAAATGGACTCATCTTCAGAGATTCATGACACCCATTATTGTAATAGAACTCTACCACTAGAAGATACAATTCCCACTTTTGTTGTTGATGCATCACATACACCCTCAACATTTCCTCGAATATCCTGTTGACCCTCTTTGTCTATCCATCTATTTATAGATGATAAGTTATACTGAAGGCCAACTCTGTGCTCAAACCTACAAATATTTCATTCCAAAACATGGAAATTAACTTTTCATCCCTATCTGACACAATATTCTTTGGAACACCATGTAATATGACCACATATCTGATGAGTATGTGTGCTACATCACTAGTTGAGAATGTAGACTTCACTAGAATGAAGTGTGCAACCTTTGTCAACCAATGTACAACAACCATGCTGGAATCATGTTGTATCATTGTCCTCGACAAACCTATGATAAAGTCCATGGAAATGACCTCCAATTTCCATTCTGGAATTGAAATCAATTGTAGCAGTCCACCTAGATGCTTACACTCTGCCTTCACACACTGACAATTGAAACACCTAGCCACAAAGTCTGCTACATATTTCTTCATATTTGGCCAATAATAAAACTTCTTTGCTCGAGTCAATGTCTTTTGCTAACCTAGGTGACCCAAATATGGTTTTTCATTAAACTCTTTCAATATCACTTTCTTGAGCTCATTTATATCTCGCACCTATATCATGTTTATGAATCTAATCAATCCATCTACTATGAGGCAACAGTCCTCATCCTATGCACCTGCACCTATACCTCTACCTATACATGTACCTATACTTGTACCTGTACTTGTACTACTACTTATACATGTACCTGTACCAGCACTGGTACCTATGCTACTACCTGTACTTGTACCACCACATGTACGTGTACTACTACCTAAACTCCACTTCAAACTTGTGCATAATCTCCATATACCTAACATCCTACCAACTTGTCTACAAGATCCTATCATGTAAGTCTATCCCATAGGAGCTCACAGCTGCTAAGTGATTTACCTATATCCACCTGCTAAGAGTGTCTTCCACCCTATTCTCTTAAACTTTGATATATCTAATATCAAAATTGAACTCACTAATCATAACCAATCACCGAGCCTCCTTACCATTTAGATTTGGTTGGTCAAATAGATACCGCAACCCAGTATGATCACTTATCAATATAAAAATCCTTCCGAGAAGATAGTGCCTCCACATATTCAATGCATGTATGATCGTTGCCAACTCAAGATCATGTGTGTGGTAGTTCTGCTCGTGTGCATTCATTTTTCGTGACTAATAGAATACCATCTATGCATCGTGCATAAGGAATCCACTAAATCCTTTCTTGCAAGCATTTGTGCATACTACGAACTCGTTGTCTAGATCTGTAATATTTAACATTGGTGCATGTGTCAAAAACTACTTAAGCTGCTCAAAACTAGCCTCACACTCCTTTGTCCATTCAAAATTCTTACCCTTTCTCTACAATGATGTAATAGGATAATCAATCCATGAGAAGTTCCTGATGAACATCTTGTAATAACTTGCCAATATGTTGTAGTGGCTGCAACACCCTCCAAAATTTTGTCCTGCACTCAAATTTAAGAGCCTTCCTTGTTTTTTCCTTTGATGGTTGCAAACTCTCGAGCTCATTCCTTGAGCTCTATCATAGTCCTTTTCACCCTTTTGCTTGCTTAACCAACTGTCATCTTTTGGCATGTTTATTTTTGTGTCATGCTTGCAATCTTGTTATGGTGATTTCAAAGGTTTGTCTTTGTTGTTTCACTTTTCTTAGCTATGTGAACACCCATCTCACTCTCACACAAAGTTGTA
>APFE031037986.1:0-20721 GCA_000404065.3 Pinus taeda
AAGAAACATCCATATCAACAGGTGAATTAGAGTCATCTACATCACCTCCATTTTTCCAGTTTGAATTTCTAGTTCCTGTCTTTCCAACTTCATCAGGATGAACACTTTCAAGTGTCTTTGTCACCCACTTTGGGAGACCTTTTTTAGATGGTCCAGGCTGCTCCATTGATTGAGTTGGGACTGAATCAAGATTGAGTCTCCCAATTCTATCAATTACATCACTTAAAGCATCATCTATTGTTAGAGTTTCATGCGAGGGAGAGTGTTCTTCAAAAGAAGATTCCACATGTTGATCTAGTATAGGCATCCCCCCTTCAAGATATGGAATCTGATTATCAAATTCTTGAAATGATTTTTCTTTTGCGAATCTATCCAAGTGATCAAGTTGCCGCTCAACAACATTGTCAGTTTTGGATGATTCAAGGAAAATTACGTCTCTAGATACAACAAACTTCTTATTTACTTCATCATAGAGGTGTTATGCTTTGGAGATGTTTGAATACCCCAGGAAGATACACTTATGACTTCTAGCACCAAGTTTGTTTCTATGTACCTTTGGTATCAAGGCATAACAGGTGAAACCAAAGACCCTGAGATGCTTTACTGAAGGAACATGTCCATACCACATTTCATGAGTCTTGTTTCTAATAGCATTAGATGGAAATCTATTCTTTATATATGCAGCACATAGAACAACATCAACCCAAAACATTATCTTTACATTCTTGAAGAAGAGCATGGATTGTACCATATTTAATATTGTCCCATTCATTCATTGAGCTACACCATTATGTTGGGGATTATAAGGCACAATTGTTTGATGTTTGATCCCATGTTGGCGAAGATAGTTTTCAAATTCATCTGATGTGTATTCTTTTCCATTATCAGTGCGAATAGACCCAATATGAGATTGTGCATCATTTTCAATCCATTTATGAAAGTTCTTGAATGTTTGAAAAGTATCAGATTTGTTCTTCAATAAATAAACCCAACACATTCTGGTGTAGTCATCAATAAACATCATCATATATTTATTTCCATTTGCAGAAGGAACAGGCATTGGACCACATAAATCTGAATGAATGAGTTCAAGTTTTCTATGTGCTCTTGAATGTGAATCGTGAAAAGACTGTTTTCTATGCTTTCCTAGAATGCAAGCATCACATTGCTTAAATTTCCTAGGAATTGTAGGCAAACCAGCAACACCATTTTTCTTCAATAAGCGAAGGCTGTCATAGTTCAAATGTCCAAATCTAGCATGCCATAATAAACTTGATGGAAGCGTACCTTCTTCATAATGAGAAATGTTGTGCACGAGCATAGGTACCTTGTAGCTTGAGAAGCCTTTCTTCTTCTATTCCCCTCATGACAAGTGAGTGGTCAGATGCTTTTCTCACCTCAAGCTTGCCATCAAACATATGAATGGAGTGACCTTGCTGGTGGATGTGGACCAAGGACAACAAGTTTCTCTTTAGCTATGGGAGATATAGAACATGATACAGAAGAATCTGGAAGACCAGGCAATTTAAGCCTGATTGTGCCAAGCCCTGATGGCTTGATTTTTGATTGGTCTGCAAAGTATACTGCTCCATCAACATTATCAGTAAATTATTCAAAAAAATCTTTTCTATGAGTCATGTGGCAAGTTGCTCCCGAATCAAGCAACCAATCATTTTTCCAAGAAGCGAGTGAAGCATTAAATAAATCTTCATTTACTCCAATATTACATTGTGCCACCACATAATGAGCAAATTCAGGTGCTTTACCTTTGTCTGTGTCATTAGTTTTACCTTTGGGTTGATTTCTTTGCTGCTCAATTTTGTCCCAAGGTATTTTGCATATAGAGGCATCAAGTGATCCATTTCTTTTGCAGTGTATGCAATGAAAATATGCCTTTTCTCCTTGAGAGTCTCTGCTCCCCCTGCCTCTGAAATATCTTCCTCTTCCTCTTCGACCACCTCTTCCTCTGGAAGAATCTTGAGCAAGATTCTTTTCTTTATGAGCAAGGCACACAACGTCTTCAGAAGATTCAGGGGTTGTCTTCTTTCCAAAAGCTTTCTCTCTTTCAGCAAATTTTTTCACAAGAGAGTCAAAGGTAATATCTTTCAGATTTCCATTTGCTTGCAATGACTCAAGATAATTGGAGTAAGTAGGATAAAGTGCCTTGAGAAAAACGATAAGAGGAATATCCAATTCAACCTTTGTGGATTTGACATCATGCATTATAGATTTTACTTCGGATGCAAGAGCAAGAGGATCATTATTTTGTAATTCAAGAGTGAAGAGTTTAATCATGAGTTGAACAACTTCAAGTGCATAATGTGAGTCATAGAGTTCTTTCAGCTTTTGTAAGGCTTCGAAAGCAGTTGAAAATGGCGAAATATGGCGACTCACCTCTTCACTTACAGATGTTGCGATTAATGCATAAGCTTTGTTGTTCTTATTTTCCCAAATGGCGAGCTCTTTGTCTGAGTTAGGCTATTCTGGCTCTTTGTCTCCATCTCCAATACACACTCCTTTCCACAACTCATTGAAAATGAGGGTGTGTTTTATCATGCGAGACCACTCAGGATAGTTCTCCTTACCAGTAAGAACTATTCCCACAATAGATATGATTGAATGCATACTGTAAAAAAAACTTCTATTGGCAAAAAAAAATTGTGTACTGTAAAATTTGTGTATTGTTTTAAAAAAGTACTTCTGTTGGCAATATATGCTTTTGATGTAAAAAAATCATAGGTCAGGTTCTTATGCACACGATCATCAAAATATAAATAATCTTTTATATCCAAACCAACACATTAATCAATTTTTTTACAAGAGCTCAACCCATATGGTTATTTCAGCAACATTCAACATTCTCCAAAAAACACACACAATCAGTTAGGCGGTGTGGGAAAACAGTATGGCTACCGGTGCGCATGTATTAAAATGATGTAAAAAAAGGTGTATTAAAACCATCTAAAAGCCACAAACTTATTCAAATACCTCCTGCGCATTTATGTATATGAAACACTGCCTTTTGGAGAAAAAACTTTAAATATATATCAATGTTATATATATCAAAAATACTGTGGCACCGGCATGTCAAGAATGGAGGAACCGCACCAAAACGGGATGGCTTCCACCAACGCTTCTGTTGCGCAAGGCAGTGAGCACCTCTGCACCAAGTTTGTAACTTAACAAGAGTATTCTAACTGCATTAGCGACATCATAATGAGGTCTTTCGCTGTAAAAAATAGGACTACTATAATGTTGTTGCAACCGAAGTCAGTGAAGCCAAAATGATGTTGCTCCTCCGCGTAGCTACTCGAACCAGGGCGCGTGGGAGGTTCGAACTTGGAATTGCCACCCAACAAATTTCGACTTTAACCAACCACTCGAAGGGCTCTTTAAAGAAGGATCATATGGAGCATACTGGCTTTCTAAAGCTCAGAGGCCTTCCTTTCTTGGTGTCGAAGAGGGACATCGTTGAGTTTTTCAAGGAATATGATCTAAAAGAGAAAAAATGTACACATTGTAACTCATTCTGATGGGAGAGCCACAGGCGAAGCCTTTGTGGAATTTCTAAGTGCTGCTAATTCAAAGGACGCTATGAGGAAAGAAGAAAATGATGATTGGCACCAGATATGTAGAAAATGACAAAAAAATCCGAAGAGGGAGAGCAAGCAAGGAAATACAAAGAAATCAGTGCACATCTAGGGAAACAAAGACCCTGTCACGGGAGAGAGGAGTTACAACAGAAGGCGGAGAATAATGTCAGATATTTGTAGCGTTTAAACAGTGGCAGCGTTTAATGGGCAACAACTGTGGAGAGGGCAGTGGACAGACTGCAAAAAAATGGCAGAAGGGAGTAACAGGACTAGAAAGAGATGCCAAAAATGGAGCTGGCTCTGATACCATGTCAAGGCAGGTAGTAATTCCACCTAATCAATTCATATATTATTCCTTCAGGTTGGTCTATATTATATACATGAGGGAGAGAATGAGGGAGAGACTATTCACTTCATCTCCCGATGACTGTTGATATTTCTTATTATTTATTTACATCAATTACATTTATTCACCCAATCTTGATGATTAGGTGTCAACAATCATCACACACTATATATGTTTCTACAAACTTAAATTTATAATTTACAGGAAGAAAATTTATACCATAAAATGTTATATTTATTTAAATTTTAGGTAAAACATATTGGAAAAATAGATAAAAAATGGGAAAACATTAAAAATATGTTAAAACTAAAATGATTTTTCCCATATATATTCTATTTTCAAAAATTAAATTTATAATATAAAGAAATTTTATATCTAAACTATTATATTTTATTATTATTGTTATTAAAAATACATAAATCTTGATTAATTAAATTTTAATAAGATTTTTTTTTTTTAAAATGATTTTAACTTACCAACATCAAAATCCAGTTGATATTAAAAATTAATGTACTTTCGACGGGTAATTCTAAAATTTCTTAATTTTTGAGTTGTAGTTACCCTGAAACATATTAAACTCATTTTTTAATGTATATATATTGAATTTCTAAAACTTAAATAAAATTATTACTTTAAATGTTATATAATATATTTAAAAAAATAGAAGGTACATTAATTAGATTTTAAATAATTATATTTTAAAAAAAATACATATACATTGGTTAAATCTAATTTTTAGCAAGAGTATATATATAAATTAAATTTATAAATTTATGGAAAAAATTTTATATTGCGAGTTGTTATTTATATCTATATTTTTAGAAATAGAAATAATATATATATTTTTTTATTTTTTTCAATAATCACATCAAAATCCGAATTTACATCCTGTATCGATCATATTTTAAGTAAGAATAAATTTTTATATTTTTGACTTTTTTTATAATTATATCAAAAACCAGTGAGATATTGGTTTCCTGTTAAATTTTGAGAAAACAGATTGGAAAAACATGTTAAAAATATGAAAAAAAATATAGAACACTGTTGATTAATTCTACAACAATATTTCTACAAAATTATTTTTTTAATTCACGGGAGGAAAAGATTGGAAAAACATGTTAAAAATATGAAAAAAATATAAAACACTCTTGATTAATTCTACAACAATATTTCTACAAAATTATTTTTTTAATTCACGGGAGGAAAATTTATATCTTAAATTGTTATATTTGGTTGTTTTTAATAACTAAATCAAAATTTTGTAGGATATTGAAATTATGCATTTTCATGAGCTAAAATATAAGATTTTAGAATTTTCAATTAAAATTTAGAAAAGATATTAAAACTTAAATTATTTTAAAATTAATATTTATATATATATATATATAGTCCTTTCAATACCTTAGAAAAAGATATCTATAACTTAAGAAATGAAGGTAATATTTTTTTCTTGGGAACTTTAATGTTCGGATTGCGAATAACCAAGCTATTATATTAAGTAACAACTCTAACCCCGACCCCTTGTGGCTTGATGAGGATGGTCACTTTGCTAATAGATTCAAAAGAAAATATGAAGATATAATCGAGAACTTATTTAGCACCAAGCTCCTCAAACTTTGTAGTTCCCAGGACCTAATCATTTGTAATGGTATTTATAAATGACCTCTCTCTGATCAGATGACCTATTTCCATGGGTTGGGTAGTAGTGTCATGGATTATGCAATCTTTGACATCCATGTCCTCAACCATATTACAAACTTTGAGCTTCTTAATAGGTACAAGCGTGACTCTGACCGCAGACCTTTGTCTTTATCCCTCAATCTTGCTATGCATACCACCCACATGCAAGAGAACAGTGAAAGCAAAAGTCACATTCACTTCGATAAAAGTAATGTCGACATTTTCTTAAGGGATTTGAAAGGAATCTAGGCTCCCTAACTTATAATAACAACATTGATCAAATCTATTACCATTTTACTACTACCCTTCCCACCACCATCAACAAATTCTCTATATAAGAAAAATAATATAACTTCGAACTCTTGGAATGACAAAGACTATAAAATTGCCAGGAAAGCAATCAGAGATTCCCCTTACGAAAACATTAAGCTCCAGAATATAAGTATATACAAAGCTCTCATTAAGAGAAAGAAGAGGCCATATATTAATAAGAGACAAGAGCATCTTCTCCACCTTTCTAAAGTTGCGCCCAGGAGGTTTTGGCGGAATGTGCTTATTCGTAAAACTAAAGATAATCATTCTATCCCCCTAGAAAATTGGGATAACTATCTTAAGAAGTTGTGTGAATCTCCAGACACCATGAGCACCATCTTAAACACTCCTATTAAGGATGATAATTTTTCTCTGAAAGATGTTGAGTTTGGGATTAATAAGCTCACTAATGGGAAAGCCAAAGATATTGAAGGTTACCAAGCTGAGATCTTTAAAATGAGAAAATATATCGTCATTCCTCATCTCCACAAGATTCCCAATTTGGTGGGAAAGCATGGCCTCCCTAAGCTTTGGATGCAAAGCCTTATTGTGCCCATCTTCAAAAATGGGGACAAAGGTGTTCCCTCTAACTACAGGACCATTATGATTAGCCGCATCCTAGCCAAGCTTTATGGGTTCATTCTAGGAAAAAAGCTTAGCATTTGGTTTGAGAACCAAGGTAAAAGAGCTAAAGGGCAAGTTGGTTGTAGGAGACATCATAGGACCATCGACCACCTTGTCACCCTTAGGATCATCGAAGAAGAATGCCGTAATAGTAAAATCGATCTCTTATGTTGTTTTGTCGACTTTAGAAAAGCTTTCGACATTGTCCCCAAGGATAAGCTCTGGGAGAGGCTTGAAGAGATCATTGTTCCTTTTGAATTGAGGATTGTTGTGATACGCCTCTACGAGACTGTCATTTCCAAGCTTAAGACCAAGGAAGGGTGGTCTAACGATATTAAATGTAATATCGGGGTTAAGCAAGGTTGTCCCCTTTCCCCTACCCTTTTTGGTATTTACATCGATAAACTAGAGGAGTGTTTGGAAACTGCAGGCTGCAAAGGCATCGAGCTCGCTGGTATTATCATTACTCTTCTCCTTTATGCTGATGATATCGTTCTTCTTGCAAGGAGCCATGATGACCTAGACAAGCAACATAAGACTCTTCATGTCTACTGCTCCAAGATGGGTATGACAGTTAATACCAACAAGACTAAAGTCTATGATAACCATTTCCTTGAGAAAGTTTCTTCTTATAAATATTTGGGTATTGACTTTCCTCATCATCTCAACTGGAATTATAACATCAAGAAAAGAATTATTGGAGGTTGGAAAGCTTATTATGAGCTTGAAAACAATTGTAGGTCAACCGATCTTTATAGTTGGAGTAAAAAAGGGTTCCTTTTTTGGACTCTCGTCACCCCTGTTATCTTATATGGATGTGAAGTTTGGGGGTGTAGTATATCTAGGGAGTCGTGGAGAAAGATTGAGATGATCCAAAAAAAATTCATAACATATAACCTCAAGATCAAGGAAATACTCCCTATCCTATCCTCTTGATCGAAGTTGGCTTGTCCCCCATTGAAAGTGTGACTATGTTTAGATTTCTGATGTATAAGAAGGAACTTCACAATATGGAATCCAAGAGGCTCCCAAAAATTGCTTCTAACTTTAGTCAAAGCCCCCACCTGCGCCTCAAGAGTGGGTGGCATCAGGATACTCAGCCTTGGTTCAACCTTTGGGGGATTAAGGAGGAGATCATCACGGGAAGCAAGGATACTATCAAAGAAATTATTACCTCCAGTTTTAAGGACAAGATGTGGGATGCTAAGGAGCTGGAGGGTAAAAGGAAGCTAATGTACTATAAGAAGGTGATCAACCCCACCCTTGATAACTAGAATTATCTCTCTATGTTGACTAGCACTAAGAAGAAAACGAACATCGCTAGGATTAGAACTAACTCTCATGAGTTTCAGAGTGAGATCAGGTAGTTGTCTACTGCCAAGACTCCTTGGGACAATAAGATTGTTAGATTTGTGATACTAAGAAGGTGGAAGATGAGAAAAACTTCCTTTTAGACTGCCCGACTTTTGCCCACATCTGCTCTCAATTCCCTATTATGAGCCACACCTCCAATCTTCTTGACTTATTAAGCCGACCCAACTATAGCAATTTTGGAACGCTTCTTTCCCTACTCTTTGATCATAGAAACAAGATTTTGAAGAATGACAATTAGGCTTTCTTTTCTTGAGGTCCGATAGATCACATTGGTTTTAGTGGACGTTAATCATCATTATCAACATCATTAATTTTTTATTTTTATTTTTTATATATTCTATTTATTTTCAAAAAATTAGATTTATAATTTATGCTCAAAGGAAATTTATACCTTAAACTACCCATATTTCTTTAAATTTTACAAACTCTTATTGAATGTAAACTATAATTTGTATTGAACTAATATCTAATAAATTATTAAATTAGAAATTAAATTTTAACCTTAAGTAATTACCAAATAGTTAATCTTAACCTTAATAATTTACAAATATTGATATTATAATTGATATGAATAATAAATTTAAATTAAAAATCTATTTAATTTACAAATTAAAATATTCTTTTACAAAAATTATAATAAAACAAACCCTTAACACTTTTAATATAACCAATATAGATTTCTCCAGAACTTTACTTAATTTTGCTTCATAATAATTACTTCTAAATCTTCTCAATAAATTAAAAATTAAACTTTTCCAAATTTAATTTAATCTTATCCAATAATAATTTTTTTAAAACTTTATATTTATATAAAAATTAAAATTGGTTTCGGATAATTTCTTTGGTTTTTGTGAGTATGATTTTGATTAATATCAAATATAAAAAATATATTAATATTCTAAAAAAACACCTAAATCATACAGGTCACTAACTAAAAATTATAATTTTTTTTCAATAAAATTCCAAACAAATGTATCCTTAAAAAATACAAAAAAAATTACAAAACCACTCAAACTTAACTTTTAAACACGAGGTGTGGATGAAAATGTATAAGTCAACCTTTTAAGATACCTCACGGGAACCTAAACAACCTAGACTTCTACCTATGCACATCTAACTAAACCACAAACTAATTGGACACCTTGATGGGTGGTCACATGCACAGATTACATGGGAATAGTTCATGAGCTTGATGAGTGGTCACATGGAGAGGTTGACAACATTAAAGTTGAAGCAAGGGGGTCTTAATCAATGCCATGTTGAGTTTAGGCCTTGGATTGTATTTAGTCCAACATGCCTGACAGTCAAGTGTGGTCAGAGTGGGCCAGGGGGAATTTGCAAGGACTTTTATGAGTAGTTGGGAGGAGAAGGGTGTGAAAGTGGATACCGTGTAAGAGAGGGAAGTGAATGGGGGTGAAGTAGTGTGTTAGGGTGGGAGGGGGAGGCCCAAAAATAGGAATGGTAGTGTTATGGCACTTTGCACATGGCCAGCTTGCACCTGTCACATGCCCTCCACAGCTCACATGTCCTAGCATTGCCCTCATTGTCATCATATAATAATGTTGATAATAATACCATTGAACAGATCACAAAGCTTTTGTACCATTAAAAAAAATAATGGCATTATGACGATACTTTGCACAAATAATTGAGTCAAGGAGAGCGCTTTCCCACAAATAATTCTTAAGAGACACCCCCACATCGGGTAATAGGTGTTATGCGGATAATGGATATGAAGTTAACATAGTCGACGAGGAATCAAGAAGAGTTTTGAGGGAGGCCTCAAAACTCTAAGGGGGCAGGGCAGGGCAGGCCTCTCTCTATTAGACTGCCGCTGAGGGAATGGGAATGGTAGTGTACCCGACCATCAAGGCAGGGTGCTCGTTGAGGGCCGGCTCATTTCTCAAGGCTCATGGATCAGGCTTGCACTGCAAGCAAGTCTTAGATCCGCACGGGATTGTGTATTGTTATTGGTAGCAGTGGGGAATCAAGTCTGGTGCAAGCCTCAGATCTTCAAAAGGCCGAGGCTTGCTGGAGAAGCCCAATAACAAGTATTCTCCATCGTCACGGAAAAGGAAAAACAACAGAAAAAATCCTTAAAACACTACCATAGCGTCTCACATACTCTGTATCAGGTGAAAGTATCCCAAATCAGGCAGCCAGACCCCTGGTCTACAGTAGATCAACAACACGCAATATATAATCTACCTGCTTTTGCTTTTGCACAGTTCCTTCATTCCTTGCTTGTTAGTGTTGATTTGCTTTTCCTTTTCCTTCTTTCCAGTTTAGTCTGTCTGTTAGTTATTTCTTCTTGTTCCATGTTATTATATTTTAGATGGCATCATCTTCATCTTCATCCTCACCATTGTCCTTTTTATTGTCAGTATCACCAACAAAATTAGGTGCAGCAGCAGTATACATCACGAGATATGTTTCTCTGAACTCCATTGGTATCTCAGGACCGCTCAGTCAATACTGCCTGCTACACTCGTCGTTTCATGTTATTCAAGTGATGGCCTAACAAAATCTGACCGGCCGCTGTATTCTCCTAGTTCTATTCCTCGTTAATTTCACAATCAGTGGAGATTGAACGTTCAATTTTGTGATTTTGATTGGGCAAATAGGTTAATGATCTGATTCAGGCTTATACTCCAATACCCACAAGCTGACCTCTATATTGTTGAGTTAGATCATTTTTTTTTTGTTCTGTTTCTCTGTTTCCCCATCTCAAATTCTTGTGTCTTTATTGCTGTTCAACAACCTTTAATCTGTTATAATGAAGGGCGACATGGGCAATTTTCAGGCCGAATCTAAGAAGCAGAATAGTGGGTCTGGTTTTGATTTGTATGGGGGGCTTTTCAATAGTAAAATTTTTGGGTCAAAGCCTAACATGGATCGATCTCCTCCCCCTGCCTTGCGCAAGAACAATGCAGAGGACTGCAATAGTCCTGCAGCTAATTACAAGAGTCCAGATATTTTCAACAGCAACAGCAACAAGGATGACAGCAGGGTGCCTCTCTACTGGGAAGAGAAGAGTAAAGATCTGTCATCTGCTAATTTGAAGGGCAGTAACTACAAAAATAGCGGAGATCAGAAATACAGTGGTATCGGGTTCGAGAAAAGTTTCGGATCTATGACTTTGGGTGATCTGGGGCGACCAAAGGAGAGCAACAGCGCTGACATGGAGTCAAAATTAGCAGATGCCCAAAATATGGGGAGGAGCAGTCCTATTCCAGGGGGTATGATGTTAAGCCGAAAAGCATCAGATGGTGCAAGCAGTTCTAGCAGTTCAAGCGGGTCTTTGTCTGGCGGCAGTGGTGGCACCAAAAGCGGAGGTCCTGGTGGAAGTAGCCCCATTGTAGGAGCTCTGAAGGTGGGTGCTAATCATCACCATCATCATAATAACAGTGGCAGTAATAATCACTCTGGTGAGCTGAGTTTGGGTTCTGTTTCCAGCGGAGGAAGCTCAAGTGGCGGTAGCTCAACAGCAGAAAGTGCAATAAGAGGTGGCAGATCTCTAAGATCAGGCAATATCCTAAATCCCAAATCATCTGGCAGCCCCACTGGAGATAGCAGAGACAGAACCAACAATGTTACTGGTATGATCACTGGAGGAGGGGGTTTGGGAAATGTGAAGAAGCCGGGCCATTCTAGGGGTAGGTCCGTTGATGGTCTACCTTCTCTTAAGAGTAGTACACCGTCTAGGTTATCTGGGGAGCTCAGTTCTGGCCCACCAGCCAATTGCAAGCCACCTTCTGGGCTGCAAGTTCCAACCGGAAACATATACAATGCTGCAAAGGGTTCATCTGTGTCTGCAAATGCAAATGCTAGTAATGGTGGTCATTTGCCCAGTGCAAACGTTAATAGTGTTGCTGGTGGGAACGTTATAAGAGGGCATACACCTGCCCCAAGTGGAAACATTTTGCCACCCCTTTCCCCCAGTGGAAACATTGGCAACATTTTTCCCAGTGGTAAAGTTCACACCATTACGAATGCCAATGTCAACGCCAATGTCCTCAACTGTGCCAAAGGGAATCCCAAGGGAGACAGTGGTCATGGCCATGTTTTGGGATCTGGTGGTGGTAACTATGGGCATGGAAGCATAATGAAAGGGAATAGCAAACCGGAGTCTGTTGTGACTGGCAACATCCAATTCGCTGGAGAGGGCATGTTGCTGAAGCGGGCTATGTCCAGTACAGATCCAGAGGATGTGAAGAATGCAGCGAATGATCAATACAAAAAGGGCCATTTTGCAGAAGCATTGGCTCTGTATGATAGGGCTATTTCGCTGTCTCCCGGAAGTGCACCTTATAGAAGTAACAGGGCTGCTGCACTCACTGGGCTTGGACGATTTGCAGAGGCAGTGTCAGAATGCCAAGACGCAATCAGATTGGATCCTTCCTATGCCCGGGCTCACCACAGACTTGCATCACTCTATCTCAAGTAAGTTTCTTATCACAGACTTGATTAATTGTTTTATATACTTGTGATTAAATTCAAATTTTTATTTTGAATTTTGGAGATGTCTCAGTGACCAAGCTACCTCCCAGAGGACCATTAAAAGGATAAACATCCAATAGATCTGTTTACTATTCATTTTTCGGGGAGTGTATTGTTATGAAGGTGTTCGGGGAATCCTTGGGTTTGATCTGATGATGAACCATGAATTAAACAATGCAGTTTAGGGCAGGTAGATAATGCCAGAAGGCAATTCAATCTATCAGGACAGCATTCAGATAGGGCTGATATTCAGAGGCTGCAGAATGTGGAGATGCATTTAACAAAGTGTGTGGAAGCTCGGAGAACAGGAGATTGGAATGGTGTATTAAGAGAGAGCGATGCAGCATTTGTTGCTGGTGCTGAATCTTCACCGCAGGTACATGTCTGTGTATTTTGTAGAGCAAAATGTTGCCTTTTGAATTGCTTGGTATATGCTTAGATTTTGGAGATACATGCTTCAGGGTTGGATTTTTTGGCTTCAATTGCAGGTGTTTGCATCTAAAGCTGAGGCATTACTGAAACTTCATAAATTAGACGAGGCAGATGCAGTTTTGATGTGTGCAGATAAGGCGGAAGGTATAAGCACACCCAGTAGGTTTCACGGGATTGTGGTTGATTCATATGTTCTCTTGGTTCGAGCACAGGTGGACATGGCATTAGGAAGGTAATTTACCAGAGATGATAAGCTCTAATTTGAAGAAAACTTTTAGGTTAAATTGCAGAAAAAATAAATCAGATTTAAGATCTCTTAACGGATGGTTAACACATAATGGATCATTTCGCCAGGTTTGAAAGTGCAGTTGCAGCTGCTGAGAAATCAGCTGCATTGGATTGTTGCAACCGGGAAGTGTCTTCATTGCTTCGCAGGGCTAGAGCAGTGGCCAATGCCCGTTCAATTGGAAATGAGCTCTTCAAAGTTGGGAAGTATTTGGAAGCATGTACAGCATATGGAGAAGGGTTAGAACATGATCCCATGAATGCGGTATTGCTTTGTAACAGAGCGGCCTGCAGATCAAAGCTTGATCAGTGGGACAAGTCAGTGGAAGATTGTAATCTAGCATTAAGCGTTCAACCCAACTACACTAAGGCTCTTCTTAGGCGAGCCGCATCGAATACTAAGGTACATAAGCATTTCAAACAATTTTCTTTTGTTTCATGTCTCCTGTATTCAGGGTTAATCAATATATAGTAGACGTGAGTATTTTTTTCATTGTTATTGTGGTGGGCATTGATGTATGGATGATGGGCAGCTTGAGCGATGGGAGGAAGCTCTAAGGGATTATGAGATTTTGAGGAAGGAATTGCCATGGGATAAAGAGGTGCTGCAGTCTTATAACCATGTTCAAGTAGAACTCAAGAAATCTCGTGGAGAAGAGATTTACAATATGAAGTTTGGAGGGGCAGTAGAGGTGGTTTCCAGTGATGATCAATTCAGAGATGCTATTAATTCACCTGGTTGGTAATGCATTCCTGTGAGACATTTAAATTTTATGCTTTATCTGTTTGTTGTCCCATTTTAGGGTTTCATGTTTTTCCGAGCACGGGGTAAAAAACTGCTAGAATAACTTGCTTTATATGCGTATGGATATGCAGGCCTAGCAGTAGTCCATTTCAACACAAGATCAAATGACCAATGCAAAAAGATTTCTCCCTTTTTCGATCAGCTATGTGGAAGATACCGTTCTGCTAACTTTTTGAAGGTACCCACAGCCAAAATTAAGCAAATGTATCCACTATAAAATAATGTATTGAATTGCTGGTTAAGCAGAGATGCGTTTGAGAGAAAATTGAAAATTGTTTAACTTTCTCTAACATGGATTTGTGTTTAATTGATGAAGGTGGACATTGAAAAAATTCAGAGTTTGGCAAGGTCAGAGAGCATAAGTATTGTACCCACGTTCAAGATTTACAAGAATGGTGTCAAAGTGAAAGAGATTATTTGCCCAAGCCAGCAAGGCCTGGAGAATTCAGTGAAGCATTATTACAGCCTCTAGACAGAAAGATGCAGTCTTTATCTGCAACAATTACCATATCATTCACACATTCAGTTCTGAAACACCTATAGACAGCAGAATAAAATGGATTTGATTCATATAAGAAGAGTATTTTCTGGCTTTTTCTCTGATTCTTTGTGGCCTCATCCCGTTCTCTTCAAATCTTTCTGCCTCCGAGGCCAATTTTTCCCTATTCATGTTTCTGTTTAGCCCTGACGGTGATAAAAGAGATATTCAGCAGAGATATCCTCCAAGAAAGAGCATATCAACCAAGTGCATTTGCAATTCGAGATTTTTATACGTATTCCACGTCGGTGATCAGTTGTAAACAATTTGCAAATACATTCTCATTGTGTTTGATTTGTCTCGCAGAAAACATTATCAAATTGCTGGGTGCTATGGGTTCATTTGGTGCACTTGAACAATTCTATGGTATACATGATGTATAGAGAGACAAAGACAGGGCCAGATAGAAAGTCTAGTCAAGTAGGATTGGTCACTGTATATATTTTTTCAATATATTGGAAGGCCAAGTTTAATTGAATTTTTCAATATTTCTCTCCCTCTTTTGTACTTGAAATTCCTGCAATCTGCTCAGGATGTCCAATAAATGAAAAATGTTTTTGCATTAATTTCAGGGATAGGTGCTGTTAAATTTTAATGCTATTTTTTTGGTATAAAGGGGATGTTGTTTTTATAAAGTTAACTTTTTAGACATTGTAGGTTTCTTTTGCCAGCAATAGACAAAATCAATCAAACTAACTCTGAAACCAGTTTCTTGGAAGATTTCAATTTTTTTTTTTTTTGGGCAAAATTGGAGTGTATTTTGTTAAAGGGCCAAATATTCACACCCCCACAATAATATAGCAATGCAGAACATTTTAGCTCAATTGCAGTTTGCTTATTAGGCTACCACATTCTCTTTGTGATTTGGGTGGCAAGTATCCATATTCACGCCATGGTTGGGAGGGTTGTACACTGAACACTTCTGATAGATAAATCGCTAAATTCCATGCTAGAATCATCACAGACCTTCTGTAGGTAAGAGGTTACCCATATTGGGTGCAAGTCCAACTGCCTTCTGTAGGTAAGAGGTTACGCATATTGGGTGCAAGTCCAACTGTGCGCAAAGCCCCAACTTTCTTGGAAAGAGCTCATTACGGAAGAGATTACCCAAACTGCATTTGGGTGCAAGCCCAAACTGTGAGAAGTGCACTTACCTTCTTGAAAAGAGCTCACTAGGCTCTACATTCTCCTTGTGACCAGTGAGGTGCAAGCCCAAACTGTGAGCAGTGCACTTACCTTCTTGAAAAGAGCTCACTATGCTCTACATTCTCCTTGTGACCAGTGAGGGAAGATACAAATTTTCACCATGGTTTGGATTTTTGCCTTTGGGACTCAAATTTTTGATAGGGAAAGAGTTGATAAAGCTCAGAATTCAAACGAAACTTCGTGCTTATTAAGCAATAGATTATTTACATACCGTGCAGGGGGCAGAATACCCAACCTGCATTGGGTGAAAGTCCAACTGTGATTAGAGCTCCTATGTTGTTGGAAAGAGCAAGAGCTCTTTAGGGAAGAGATTACCCAAACTGTTGGCTGCGCAAGTCCTGCTGTTAGCAGAGAGCTCCTTTTTTCTTGGACAGAGCTCGCTAGCCTTCTACCTTCTGTTTGTGACTTGTCTTCATTGGGGACTTCAAAATTTTTGATAAAAATAGTTGATAAATCTCAGAGTCCAAACGGAACTTCATGTTTATTCCCAAACCTAGCAAGGGGAGGAGATTCCCTACTCGTGTCGTGTAAATCCAACTGTAAGCAGGCCTCCTGCCTTGTTACTACGTTAGAAATTGGAGTATGCAACTGCAAGGGAGCCTCATGCACTCGACCGTTGTTATATGTTTTTGATTTGAAAGTTTTTATGATCAATTTTTGTCCCGAAGATGAAATATATTAGATAGTTTGAAATTTTGATCCGCGGAAGAACTGATATGATTGAAGAACTGATATGATTAATGTGGAAGAGAAATCTCAAAGTGTAAATTGTTATATGTTGAGATGTAAGTTCAACTGTGAACATATTTCCTAGCTTTTGTTGATGATGATGATGGTTAATGTCCACTAAGACCAAACTTTGGTTTATTGAACCTAACGAAACAAATTATTTAGTTTGATTTAAGATTTTATTCCTATGCTCAAAAAGCTTGTAGAGAAGCCTCCCGAGCTCACTATAATTTTGACATCCTAAAAAGCTAGGAAAGTCACTGTTGCAACAAAGATTATGAAATTGAGATCTAATGTGGTTGTACGCGGGGGCACTCTAAGAGGAAGTGATTTTCATCCTCGATGTTCATATTCTCACAGAGATGGCAGATCTTTTCCATCCATGGTGTTTTAGGAACTGCCCAACAACCCGTTTCACTATAGAGCTCATATGAGTTCGATCTAATCTTGGCTATATTAATTTTTTTCTTTGACCTAGTTAAAACAGAGAGATACTTTTGATCTTCTAAAATGGGGTTGATGACCTCATAATATCTTAATTTTCTTTAGCTGCTAAATCTTTCTCACACCACAATTTTTCAATTGGAAAAAGTCCACCGGCAGATAAAATTGCAGAGAAACATTATGCACTCCAGATTGTTGCATTCAATGGATGTATACATTGAGATATACACCATTAAATACAGTTTTGTGGGGGTGTATTGCCTTTCCAATTGCAGTTCATACAATGCAAGTGACCAGAGCGGCTACTTGTGAACAGGTCCCTTGCCTTGTTAGAAACAGTCCGTTCTAAGATGCAGGCGAGCATTATGTATTTGCCACTGCAGCATTCATTGGGTGTATATAATTGAGATGCAAGTCCAGCTATGAGCAGGCACCCAACTTGTTAGAAAGAGTCCACTGGAAGATACAATTGCAAGGTGAGCATTGTGCACTTCACTGGAACATTCAATAAGTGTCTATGTTATGATATACGCTGTTGAATACAAGCGTGATGGGTTATGGGGGTGTTTATTCTGTGGCAGTTAACTGTTTTATGTTTGGTATTTTTACTGGAATTTATTGATATAATTTTTGAAGAGATTGTAAATTTTTATGGTTTAAATTGTATGTTTGAATGTATTAATGGAATTAGTGTTTTGTAAAATTTTTGGGCATTCATTCAAGGCAGGGTCATCAAACTTGCAATTCCAACCAATTCTCTGTTAGATTATGCAAAATTGATTGAAAAATATCCCCATAAAAGATCAAAATATAGAACAGTTAGACTATGTTGATTGACAATGAGAGTGACTGATTGATTATGTGGACATAGGGCTGATGGGTAGCTAGTTCGTTGAACCCCCACCAAGTTTTCGGCCTTTTAGGCTACGCTGATTGACAATGAAAGTGATCAATTGATTAGGTGGACCTAGCGCTGATGGGTAGCCCAGTTCGCTGAATCCCTCTGCCAAGTCTTTGGCCTTGTATTGTGTTGCAGGGTTCAATTTTCCTTGGGTCCATCAGTGCGCTGCCAAGTTTTCGGCCTTGTATGCTGATGCTGTGACGCCGGGGTTCAATTCTCTTTAAATCCATCAAAGGTCAAGCTGATTAAATGGATGGTTGGGTCCACTGGGTGTGATGCCTCTTTTGGTGGGCCCGCTTAGGGTTGTTGCAACGAAAACAAATATGGTTATGTGGATCGAAATTGTAGGTCAGGAGGGTGTTGTAAAGGTAAAAGCGGGGAATTGGAATGGTGTATGTCCAGGCTTATAGGCCCGCCTAGGGTTGTTGCAACGAAAACAAATATGGTTATGTGGATCGAAATTGTAGGTCAAGAGGGTGTTGTAAAGGTAAAAGCGGGGAATTGGAATGGTGTATGTCCAGGCTTATAGGCCCGCCTAGGGTTGTTGCAACGAAAACAAATATGGTTATGTGGATCGAAATTGTAGGTCAAGAGGGTGTTGTAAAGGTAAAAGCGGGGAATTGGAATGGTGTATGTCCAGGGTTATACACTATTGTGAATACAACATTGTAGGGTGTTTATTGCTGGCCTAAGCTCTGAGTATAGTGGAAGTGACTCATGGATTTCATTATATACAACAGTGTAGGGTACTTATTGCTCTCCCAAACTCAGTAAGTAGTGGGACACTATTGGATGACATAACTATCACAGGTTGTGGGTCAAGAGGGTGCGGTTCAAGGGAGAAACAAAGGATGCCAGTGCACACAATGGGTGGGATCTGGACGCTGAAAACTGCTGCATTGCAAGCTTGCAGTGTGAACAGGGGGTGGTCCACCACCGACTTGAAAGATACAATCCTAGGTTTACTCAGTATTTGGAAGTTGTGGAACGGCCTGTGGCTTAAATCAGGCATAATTCGACATCATTAGAATCATCTTAGCAGTCTGGTTGATGATGGTGATCTGTTAATATGAAGTAATCAAAGTCCACCGTAGAAGTTGTGAATATGTCTGACAAGTGGTTTAATGAGAGTGCTGGGTGATGCGAGCCAGCCAGCTGTATGCCTTAAATGTACTCTTAAGGACAGGAGGAGGAGGCAATCTATAATAGCATACGGCTTTTCTACTGGGTCTCTGTGTCATCTTGTCGGTGGAGGCATTTATAGCTATGTCTGACTAACGTGTAGGCTTACGTATGTGGAAGACCGCCGGTGATAAATCTAAATCTATATGCTCTGACTAAGTCCTCCTTTATTATCAGAACCCAAGGGCCACCGCCTTGGTATTATTTTTATCAAGTTTTGTTTGACTATTTTACTCTTTGTATTCTCCCAAGAATCATGGGCAATCAATGTCAAGGCGAAACGCCATCCACCTCGAGATCCGCATGGTCACATGACGACGGTGACGGTGCTGGTTTTTGCCATCAGCCTTGCCAACCATTTTTAAGATTTAAAAAAAAAGGGAGAGCGTACTAGTATGGAACAGAATTCAGAGATAGGGATGTCTTATACTACTTCGGTTAAAATGGGCTGTTATTAATACATGGTCTTAATGACTAGATTATACTTTTGTTATATTATTAACAATAACAATAATATAAATGTGAAAGACACCGTTACACTAATAGTCTTTCTTTCTTAAATGCATGATGTATAATCTTTCTTTCTTTTATATTAAAGAAAAGAAAGCTTAAAATGCATGATGTATAATCTTTTTTTTTTTTTATATTAAAGAAAGTTTAAAAGGCAGGATATCATATTATGTATAATAAGTGTAGTTTAACAAATTTATAAACTAGCCGGGAAAATAATGGAAATTTTGCTAAAATTATTAAAAAAGTTTGGTAAGAACTTTCGAAATTCTGGATTATAGTTATTAAATTATAAGATTTTGGGTATTCCAAAATTTTTGAGTGCGTTGAATTTATTTCTACCATTAAAAAATAATTTAAACATTAAATATCTGAATTTTTGGAATTTTTTACAAACTATGAAAACCCATAAAAAAATATTATATATATAATAAATTTTAAACCTGAGCACTTACAAAATATAAACATTGTTATATAATAGAGAGTAAATTTTAAATGAGAATAAATATTATATAATATATAAAAAATATATTTTAAATAATAATATTGGAATTTTGATATTAACATATATAATAACATGAATGTTGTGATGTGAATGGATAGTTGTATGTAACAATATTATAGCGAATGATGTGATGGTGTAGGGTCATGTTTACATATGGTCTCAACTCTTTACTAAATTTAGTAAAGGTAACTTTGGTACGTCAAATATGGTTTAAAGGTAAGTTTGGTACGTCAAATATGGTTGGAAGAAAAGTTGTAGAGTATTAAAATAAATTAGAATATTGGAATAAAATTAATTCATCATTTTTTTTATTAGCATAGGTAAAAGCGATAATTTTATTTTTATATAAAATTATTATTTATAAAATATAAATATAAACTTGGGGTTTATTATTCCGTACACATAATGAATATAAAATAAAATAATTATTAATATAATAATAATATAAAACAATTGAATGCTGGTGATGTGATGTATAACCAAGCAAAGGCGTATTTAAACCAAGATAAGCTTTTATATTGTATTCTCAATCTTTTATTTCCCATGGACTTAATGCTAGGAGTCCAAGGGAATCGATCGTGTGTTCATCGAAATCCCGAATTATATTTTATGGCGAGTTGAGGCCTTATTTTGATAAGGTGGGGCCCAATGGGTCCTCTCATTTGGTAAATCATAAGTCTACATTCTATAAACAATCCACTACATAATTTTTTATAATATTATTTTCTATATTAAAATAATTATTTGTAAAATAT
>APFE031037989.1:0-17214 GCA_000404065.3 Pinus taeda
AAATAAAATAAATAAGTATAATATCAAAAATCATTATTATGATAAACTTTTTGCAAGCACAACTACTCAATACATTTAAAAAAATATACCACAAAACATTTATCATAATTTGCAAGAACTTGTGTACTTTAGAAATTAATTAGCTTGAAATTGATGCTTTATAATGATAGCATTTTAAAATGTGTTCTTTATTTTTTAGTATAGGTTTATTTATTGTGTTCTTTATTTCTTTTTTGCGTCATGATTTTATGCAAATGATACTCAAATCTGAGTTCGTATGGTCAAGCTATTTGTGGTCAAAGTTTTTGTCAAACTTAACCAAGTGGCCAAGTTTTACGATGCGAGAAATCCACGGAGACCCTATGCATAGAATTCGTCCATCAGGGCAAGAAAATATGTAGGATGGTTAATTTGTCCAATTACCCTTATTTTCAAAAAAAATTAAAAATGACCATGTTTGTTTAAAAAGAATCTATTAAAAGTGGCAGGTGATCAAAGCCCGCCCACCTGACTGAAGAACATTGTTATGTTTTTAAAAAACCCAAAAAAGGGTCAGCGGGTCACCACCCACACTGAAACCCACCATATAAAAACATATTATATGTATTTGGTGGCCTGAACGCTGGGGGACCTGATGCCACCTTCATAAAGATTACACATGGCACAGTTTGGAGGCGGCGAGGCTTCAAACGGGCTAGCTTGCCTCTTGGATGCCTCCACATTTAAAAATATATGAGGTAGTTCTAATGGACCCAACTGCATGCCATAAAAAAACATGACTACAAAACTGTATATATTATGTGGGGTGTAGTGAAGTTTGAACAGCCAACCACTCTCACCATTAACGATTCTCCCACTGTTAGGCCAAACAATAAAATTTGTTTAATCCACCCATAAACTTACATATAAGCCTGAACTTTCTACTCGGAGGAGCCATGAGAGGACAAAGTGTGTGGAACATTGAATGTGGAGGATCCTAAGATGCTTAATAGATTCCCTTAAGGCCTAGAGGTGCCAATGACTGAATTCAACAAGAGGATAGTCATTTTTTCAAGTTTTCTTACTTGGAGTCCATCCATGCAGACAAAATATTCATTTCAGCAACATAGATGTATATTCCCAGTGACAAAGAATCTTTGGAGAATCTTGTGGAGACTTAAAGATTCCCTTGGAGGCTGATTTTTTACCGAGGCAGAATGTTGTAAACCTTATAGTCATTTGTCACAAAATTTCACAAGGAGCACATTAGTGTGCTCCAACTCTTCATATGAGTAGCAGATTTCTTGACCATCTCTAGGAATGAATCTCTAGGGGAATCTTCAAGATTCTCAAGGGTCCAAAATTTGACGGTGTCAGAATTAGACAAATTTAAATTTCATTTTACACCACTCATCTCTAGGAATTAAATGGTGTAGCCCATTTCAGCAGCTGAGGTTTTAATTTTTTGGCAATCTTCAAAAGTGGAGGTATATAATGTAGTCATGTTATGTCTTCCTTCATGATTTTCTAAGATGATGTCTTTATTGTTGAGATCTTTGATTATCAATATGTTGAGGGATACTTTTTTCCACATTATGTGAACTTTTTTTAGCTTCTCATGCTGAAGGAGGACCCATTTGAGTGAGGGTTCTTGTAGGGAGAAAATCTCGTGGAGAGACACACCACTCGGTTTAAATGTATTTTTCCTTGTAATGATAAAGAATGTACTATGTAGTCATGGTCATCTTGCAGCATGAATGAAGTGACCTCCACTCTCTTGACACTGGGCCCAAAGAAGTAACCCACGATGGGTGAACTCCATTATCAATGCATTTTTGCTCATTGATTTGATGGTTGTTTTTATGTTTCATATTATTTACAATATGAAGAAGTGGTATATCATGCTCTTTTAAACGCAATTATGCTAGCATCACAGAAGTAAAAGATCTTGGATAATTCTAGAAGCATACTATGGTATATCCTTTGCATTTTATTTTTTTTAATAATTTCACCATCATATTTTACATTGAGTTGAAGAGAATCTATTCAAATTTGTTAAAACGACTTTTACTTACAAGGTATGGTAATCATATGTATATTTTTTGTGTTTTCTTCATAATTAGTTGTTATCATCTTTAGATGCATCCTTTATTTTCTTATTTTAGGTTCTTTTTTATTCTTGAGTGGTTTTCCTTAGTAGTCTATCCTCTTTTTTCAAAACAAGAACAAAATAATTTTTTCTCTTGAAATAGAAAAAATGATTACATGCTTAGCCCTTCAGCTATGCCCAATGGGAAATTCAAACAAATATGGATCTAATAAAAAATATGCCTTAGTATGTATTATCTTATGGTACCTTTTTTAATTTTTGGTTGTTTAAAATAGCCAAATTAGTAATTTTTCGTAAAATATGACTAAATTAGTTTTCACGAAAATTTTGCAATAAATGAAACGGTTACATATTTAGCACTTTGGCTATGTGTGATGGAAACTTCAAAACTAAGAAAAACTATGAAAAAGAGAGACCTTGGTATGCCTTACTCAATGGTACAAAGTTTTAGTTTTTATTGTGTTTGGAACAACCCCGAGGAGTATGATTATTTAGTAAAATATCCTTTAGTTATTTTCCATGAACTTAGTATCTTTTGGAACTTTGTAGATTGTCAAACATTTTTTATTAGATTTAACTTTAACATTGGTGTTGGAAATGAATTTTATTTGTAATTATAGGGATAGATAATGAAATGTTATCGCTTACTTCTATGAATTTCTTTATTGCAACTGTTGTTTGACTTTGTCATGCATTTTTTTTAGGTTAGGTTTGTTTTTAATCATTAGTTTCGTAACGAGTAGATATATGTGAAGACATTTTTTGGAAAGAGTTAGGGATTTAATTGACAATGATTGACAATGTGAAAGTCAAGATTCAACATTAAAATTTGTTAGAAAGAAATTGGAGGATGGATGGGTTTTAATTGGTTAGCCATCCAAAATCATTTCATTCTTTATTTTCTACCTTGTCTTAGAGGTGGGTTACAAGGTTTATTGATATTTTGAGTAGAAAAACTATTATTTTGAGGTGGAGAGTTGATACACCATTGATAATGTCAAGGAAAATATTTGACATGACATAATACATTTTACGTAGTGATGTTTAATCATTCTAGCAAGCAACTAGAGGATGGTTGTCTCTCAGGTCATTATAACATCTAAAATTAATCAACTCTTCACTTGGTTTTGTGTTTGAGAGAAATTTTCATGAGATCATCAAAGATTTCTCTTTGTTAGAAATCAATGATACGATGATATAATTGTGGCCAATTATAATATTTAGAACAACCTATTCTACTTATTTTCCTTCATCTTAAAGGGGTTAAGTAGCAAAACAATGTTTAATCTATTTCATTCCCATGTGAGGACACCAATCTTACGTAAGCACCAAATTACAGTAATTGTTGGCTCCAACATGAACCGAGCCTTCAATACACCAAAAAATGGACTTCAAATCAAGCCTAAACTAAATCTTCAAAGGAAAAACTCAATCCTAAACTTGGCCTTCAAACAATAGAGCATATCCTCTGAAACTCATATTTCAAACCACATAACTCATTCCTTTAAACTTGTCTTTAAAAACTAAAATATTGAAAACTAAAATTTGTTAGAAAGCAATTGGAGGATGGATGGGCCTTAATTTATTAACCATCCAAAGCCATTTTATGTTTTATATTCTACCTCATCTTAGAGGTGGTTTACAAATATTTAGTGAGATTTTGAGTAGAAAAACCAAGGTGGAGCTCAAACACCATTGATAATGTCAAGAAAAATATTTAACATGAGGGAATACATTTTTCCTAGTGATGTTTAATATTTCTAACAAACAACTAGAGGATGGTCATCTCTTAGGTCATTATATAATCTAAAATTAATCAACTCTTGACTTCATTTTGTGTTTGAGAGATATTTTCCTGAGATCATCAAAGATTTATCTTTGTTAGAAGAAGTGATAAGATGATAGAATTGAGGCCAATAATAATATTTAGAGAAATCTATTCTACTTCCTTTCTTTCATCTGTAATGGGTTAAGAGGCGAAAGAATGTTTAATCTATTTCAATCTCTTGTGAGGACACCAATCCTCTATAAGCACAAAATTACAATAATTGTTGGCTCCAAAATGAATTGAGAACTCAATACACTAGAACATGGACTTCAAATCAAGCCCAAACTAGATGTTCAAAGACAAAACTCAACCATGAACTTGGACTTCAAACAATAGAGCATGTCCTCTGAAACTCAACTTTCAAACCACATAAGTCACTCCCTTAAACTCATCTTTCAAAATAACAATATTCATCCCTAAAAAAAGGAGCTCAAACATTCAAAAAACCTTCCCCAAGATCAATGCAAAAACACCTTCAAAATAATGTTCCAAATACCTTCCATAGAAAACTGCATGAACAAAGATTCACTTCATTTCTTCTTAGTTCATGAGGTATGAATTTCGGACCCACTACCTGGCTCTCCTAAAACAATAACAAAATAGTTTAGTCGGGTGGTTAGAGATGCTCCTTCTCACATATATTTATGTGTTTTTGGATGTTGGGTTAGGGATATCTTGTTGTAATGTACAATGAATATTAAAACATTCATTTCTCCTAAACCGTGAGGATTTAGATAAAGTTTCATATAATATTGGAAATGTATTGGAATAATATTTCTAACCATATACCTTATGCTACCATTTGATCTAGGTAATTGGATAAAATATGCCTTCAAATATAGGGTGTCCAAATGGGGCCTACTTCTTCTTTGGTTGGGTCATATTGAAAAACATTTGATATCTCTTCATTCCTATGGAATTAGAGGGAGTGCCATACAACATTCATAATGTATCATAATATGTTATTTGACTATTTAAATTCCTCTTTCGCTTTAATAACCCTTGACGTCAATAACGACCACTTTCAACACTCATGACTTCTAAGCTAAGAAAAAAGAAGAATCTTGTGTTCTACATGCATTCTGATGTCTGTATGAGTGAGGTTGTAATAAGTCTAGTTTGTTGGTGATTGGATTAAAAATACATATTAGATTAAATTTCAAATTTCAGTGGAATAGGACTATCGTTGTTCATGTTCCAATATTATTTCTTCCATTTGGATGCTTCCTCTTGATGGGGATTATATTTGTTATAATTCTACACCCCCATTACAAGAAACTTGTCTACCATAACACATAGAACAATATTATTTATCATTATTTGGGCTTGATTCCCTCAATTACAAGTTAAAATACCTTATTTTCACTATGATATGTGATCGGAACTGTCGGCTATCGAAAATGTTCACTACATAGTGCAATCGTTTCTCTCGATTTTACATTTCCACGTTAAGAATTGAAACCATTGAATCATTTTCATATGAAAATTCATTGGGAGGTTTGTTGACCACCATTTTGAAGGTCCCAGTGGTGGAAAGGTTGATGATCGGTGTGGGGTTGACTCTCACGGACCCATTGTTGACTGCATAAACCACTACATATTTTTCTTGGTGCTAACCAATTTTTTTGGAAAATGTAACTTATACATTGTCCCACTGTTATGACTTCTGGTTGTTGTATAACACGTGTGTCATTAAACTATTTTCATTCATGGTGTATTTTGGGGCCGACCGTTGACCGTCCCGTGCACGCTGAACCCCTCTCGTCCTTGTGTGATGTTACATTTTGTGGTTGATTGAGACAGTAACCATAAAAGCTGGGTAGGGCCTTTCATGGTGACCAAGCAAAAAAATTTGAATCGCTTGGTCATATATCTAATTGGTCATTCGATGGGTGCCATGTGGCTTTGCCTGATTATGCCATATGGTCACCTGCCATTGGATCACAAAGCACAATCACCTGCACACATCACAACCTGTGTCTCTACCTGATTCAAATCTCTTCAGTTACCAAAATTAACCAAAATATTTTATTTCCATGATGTCAGCAGAATTGCATTCAAAAGACTAAATATGTCAAACGACTATAAAATTTTCCACTTGTTGACACCATCTGTTATGAAACCAGCTAACAAAAAGATAGAAAAGATAGATTAACATCTTAGAAATAAGCCTCTTCAAGCAGGCAACCTACTTTACATTACAAAAATGAACAATTCTTAGATGATACAAATGACAAGACCTCCTTACTATATATAGGAGTCTAAGGGTTCATAGTATAATTAGAGCTGACATAATAATAATAATGTAAGGGCACAATAATAACAATAGCAGGCTTTTATGGGGCACAATAATAACAATATGGGGACTACATAGGAACAACAATATAATAAGGCGGTTGTACTAATAACAATAAGGGGTTACACTAGTAGTATAGGGACCTAACATGCCCCTCTCCTTCAAAAAGTGTTGTCCTCAATGCTTGAGTAGTTCTTGATGCTTCTATATAAAATTCTTTTCCTCCCATGTGAAATATTTAGCGGGTAAGTCCTTCCACTTGATCAGAGACTCTAAAATTGATCGATTTCGTAGCTATCAAGTTCTTTTTCCTGTGACTGCTCTAGGTTTCAATATGATTTTTCCTTCCACGTCATGTTCTAGCAATATGGTTTTAACTGGAATCTTCTACAACTTTTAAATGAGTGGCCACACTTCTTTGTCCTTCTTCCAGTCATTCCTTGTTTCTTTTATCCAATCTGGTTGGATAATAGAAATGGAGCACAACAATGCTTCCAAATCCTCATCCTTTCTTGAGAGTGCATATGCCACAACATTTTGCTTCCCTTTTTTGTAGATGATTTCAAAGTCATAACCCAACATCTTTGTGACACATTTTTGTTACTCTTCAGAGGATAATCTTTGTTCGAAAAGGTATTTAATACTATCATGATCTGTTTTTATCTTGAAGTGTCTTCCAATTAAGTAAGGTCGCCATTTCTTAAGTGCATGTAGTATTGCCAACGTTTCCTTATCATAAATAGCTTTCTTAAGGGACATTTGTTTGTATGTATGTAACCATAAAAATACGCAATCACTTGCATCAAAACTTATTTCATTGTGATGTTGATTTTCCTGTTGTTTCATTCGATTCTGCACCAAAGTGGTGTTATCCTTTAAAAGTTGGAGAAGTTGTTGTTGATGGTCAATGTAATCTTTCACTGCTTGAATCTTTTTCTTCTTGATAGTTCCTTCTATATTGAGTGTTTTAGGAGTGGTAATTTCTTCTAGTGCATTACGATATATGGTCAGATTCATTTCTTCATGCTCTATGTGATCTTTCGCTTCTTGAACATTTTTTTTCTTGATATGTCCTTCTATCTTGATAGATTGAGGAGTGGTAACTCCTACCATTGCATTACATGATGTGGTTGCATCCATTTCTTCTTTCTTGATGTGGTCCTTCACTTATTGAACCTTTTTCTTCTTGAAATGTCCTTCTATATTAAGATTTTGAGGAGTAGTAATTATTTCCAATGCTTTACAAGATGTGATCGGATTCATTTCTTCTTTCTCTAGGGTTAGTTCCTAGTACTAACCCTAGTGTATATACTCTCCTTTTGAATTTTATTGATCCTTTTCGTCCTCCTCCCCACAATCAATTTAAAATAATTTCTTCTTAGCACAGTTATGACCTTTAATGTATTTTTTATCACAATTGTAAGAGAGCCCTTCTTCATTTTTTTCTTCCAATTGTTGTTGTGTAACCCCTGTAGGTAGTGGAAGGCTAGGAGAAACAAAACATACATCTTTATAGTTGTGAGGGATAGACTTCCTTGTTGTCAATAATTTTTCTTCCCACTTTGTAAAAAATCCCTTTTTCTCTTTTTCCTTCCAATTGTTGTGGTGTTGCTCTAAAGAAGGTGTTGGTATTTGTATAGTCATAATGTGCTATAATTTCCTCTGTGAAAATTGACCATGTAACAAGTGGTTTAGGAGAACAAAGCCCTTTATGCCATAGAAATTGATCTTTTTCTAAATATGAAGATGCAATACATAACTTTTGTAATATTGGTACACCATGTAGATCAAAATATTTCTCCATCTATAGTATCCAATTTACTAGATCCTTTCCATCAAACTTCCTCATCTCGATTTTTCTTTATTTTAGGAGCTCGATCTTGAAATGACTGTAACTCTCTAATTTCAGATCTCCAAGTTCTGAAATTTCTTCTTGCGGTATCCCTCTAAGTTCTCTTTCTAACCCCGCAAGTTTGACTAGAATTTGAATATCCAAGAAAGAGTTATGCCAAAATCTCCCACGGTGACCAGATTATAGACTAGTTCAATAGAGCAAGCTTGTATGACCTGCCATGTCTCACTGTTTCGACCTTAGTACCTGAAATTGATATAAAGAAAACTACAGGAAGCCCTATTTCCAGAACTTCTTACACAATTTCAATCTGATGCTCAGAACAAACTTTATGAAAATTTTCCCCTGATCACTTGTTTGGAATGTAACTCGGGACTCTACAAAAACCTTAACTTCCTCGACTTATATCTCCTAAAATAAAGTGAGACAATATTTGAAATTTAGACACGTGATTTAGGGAAATTTATTCTCAAATGAATCTTTTTTGGAGATTATGTAACATCGTAGAAAATAAGTTATAGAAAAAATTCCATGCTGACCTATTTTGGAGTAGCAAAACCCTATAATCCAAAGTTCTGATACCAAATGTTATGAAACCAATGCACAAAAAGATAGAAAAGATAGATGAACACCTTATAAATAAACCTCTTCTTGGGGGCAACCTCCTTTACATTACACAAATGAACAATTCTTAGATGACACAAATGACAAGACCTCCCTTCTATATATAGGAGTCTAGGGGGTCCTAATATAATTAGAGCCAAGGTAACAATAATAATGTAAGGGTATAATAATAACAATAGTGGGATTTTATGGGGCACAATAATAGCAATATGGAGACTACATGAGCAGAACAATATAATAAGGGGGTTGTACTAATAAAGATAATGGATTGCACTAGTAGCATAGGGACATAACACCATCAAATTTTGGACCCTTGGCCATCCTGAAGATTCCCTCAATGGTTTCTTCCCGAAGATGGCCGAAAAATATGTTTCTCGGATGCAAGTTCAAAGCATGCTATTCTGTTCACTCTGAAATTATATGAAAAATGAATAGAAAGTGGGCATGATTCTGACATTTTCAAAAAACATTGCCATGGGAATCTTTTAGATTCCACAAGATTATCCAAAGATTCCTTGATGCTAGACACCTGAATTTTTGCTGCTTAGATGGATATTATGATTTTGCAATTCGATTCCTGGTGATAAAATGTGAAAAAATTTCTATAAGCTTGTCACATTCTCAAAATAGCCTCTTTGGCCCTCTAAGGGAATCTTTTTGGAATTAATTGCTTCCTCTACTTTGGGTTCCACACCCATATTTGCTCATGGTTCCACTATGTTCATGGTTTTGTTGCTTAGCATTCTGCACTCTGCCTCTGCTCTGATCCATCACATTTCCCCCATTGAATTGAAAGGTCGAGTTTATATATTTGTTTTGAGGGTGGAGTTACTAACAAGCATCATTGGTAAGTTGGTTAAGGTGATAAGAATAGAGGCAGGGAGCTCAGGGGTTCCATCCCCGTCGACACCCCACCTTGGCGAGTATTCGTTATATTGAAATATTGATGGTTTAATATTGTTGGTTGCCTTGTTTTAGGGAGCCCGAGAGGTAGATCGGCAAGGTTCGATCCCCATCGCTCTCATCGTGCTCGATACTTGGCATCATTTGGTTAGTGGGGGCAGGTTTGGCGGTAGAGGCCCAGCCACCACTACTTTTGAATATATATATTGTTTAGAACTTTCACCAAGGGTGGCATTGTTTGACCCCCTTCCACCCCATACTTAATAAATTTTGGTATGATATGAGCGGTGGGGTGGGTGGGTCTAGAAGGCCCACATGCTGACCCCCGCCCCCCAATTTTTTCAATAATTTTTTTTAAAAGAAAATTGGATCTTTTTAACTTTGTTGAGAATAAGGGGTTTTGGGAAAATTAACCATTTGATAAATTCATTGATTCTCAATGGTCATATTCCGTGCATTGAGCTCCTATTAATTTGTTGCCTCCTTACACCTACTACGTGGCCAAGATTGTCCTGAACAATGACCGTGAATATTTTGAGCTTATGAACTAAGATTTGAGTGACATTCACACTATTGGAATCAAGGTGATTAACACTATAATTTGGTCCTTATGTCACTCCAATATGACGAATTTGATTTTTGAGCTATTCATAGCCACTTTTGAATTCTGAATGTGTCTGGAGCAACCTAGATCATTCCTCCCACCTGAGGAGATTTGTTTCCTCGAAAAGCATGAACATAATATACAACCATTGTGTTACATTATATGCACCACAAGTGTCCTAATAGGTCAGCATTCCTTCTGCTTCACCATTTTCCTTTGAAGCCATAAGTGATGAATCGACACCTGCATCCTCTGCAAACAGCATTATGTCTTTGCAAATTACATGCTCAATTACATGACCAACAATGACCCAAGCATCCCCATACTTTCCAAGAGTCTACAAGACACACTCTTTGGTCAAATTCACATCAGAATAGAAATCAGTCCCCAACCATCATCAAAAGGCAAAAAATTCATCGTCGCTTTAATATGTGACAGAAATCACAATCATTTTTCAATTTAAATTGAAACACGGGATTTCCAAAAATGAGGCCATGAGAAGCTACGATTTCTTGGAAAATAATCTTTGACTCATGAAAGTGAATGTGTCATCATCCTGGACCTGATTCACTTGTTGAAAAACATTTCAAATGGTTCTTGTATGGGAACTTTGTCCTTGAGACATTTCTCTATATGGAGCCTCCAACATGTGGCTCTTTGATTACCACCATTGTTGCAATGATTGCAAAAATTATTCTTCCTCCAAACCTTCTTAACATTCTATCCATGATGTGGAGAAGGCCTTCCACGCCTCATCCACTTTCTTGTTTCCATCCACTTCCAGGAATCAACAACCACATGGTTATTTAGACGAAAATCTCAACTGTTGAAATGGACACAACTGCTAAATTTGTGGCACAAAATTGTGTCAAATGACTATAAACTTTGCCCCTTATTGACACTTTCAAGTTATGGACCCTCGGGCATCTTAGAGATTCCCTCAAAGATTCCTTCATGAAGATGGAAAAAATTTAATTTCTCGGATGAAGATTCTGAGCACACAATTGCACTCCCTGCAAAATTATGTAAAAAATGACTATAAAGTGGACGTCATTCCGACACTGTAAAAGATTAGCCTCCAAGGGAATCTTTTAGATTCCACAAGATTCCCCAAAGATTCCTTGCTCCTAGACACTTGAATTTCTTCTCCTCAAATGGATATTCTAACTTCATGGTTAGAATACTGGCAAGAAAACATGCAAAATAATTATAGGCTTGTCACATTCTGACACTAGCATCTCTAGCCTCTAAGGTAATATTTTTGGCATCAACTAATTCCTCTGCTCTAGGTTCCATAGACAAATTCACTCATCGTTTCACTATGACCATGGTTCCATCACTTAGTGATACGCCCTCCACCTCATCTCTGATCTGCCGCATTTCCTCCATCGAATGTGAAGGTCGAGTTTATATATTTGTTTTTGAGGGTGAAGCTACCAACGATCATCATTTTCAAGTTGGTTAAGGTGCTATGAATAGAGGCAGGGAGGTCGGGGGTTATAACCCCTCTGATCCACCACCTTGTTGCGTATTCGGTATATTGAACTATTGGCAATCTAATTTTTGTTGGTTGTTTTGTTTAAGGGCATCCAAGAGGCGGTTCGATCGAGCACATTTGAGCCCTACCACCCTCATAGTGCTCGACAATTGGCATAGTTTACTGATTGGAACTTTGATAGAAGGTGGCAGGGTTTGATTTCTTCCCACCCCAACCTTAATACAATTTGATGTGATATGACTGATGGGGTGGGCGAGTCTGGTGGGCCTAACCTACTCCACATATATTTTCAACAATTTTTGTTTTCTTAAAACAAATTGGCTCCTTTAACTTTGTCAAGAATAATTGTTATTGGAAAAAATAACCATTCAACAAATTCATTAATTCCCGATGGTCAGATTCCATCCATCGGGTTCTTGTGAAGTTGTTGCCTCCTTAAATCTACCACGTGATTGAAAATATCTGATGTAGACGAACTCAAATTCGAGTGCTATTCATGCCATTAAAATCAGGGCGACGGAATCTATGATTTTATCATGTTTTCACTTCAATCCAAGGAATTTCATTTTTAAGCTATTCCAAGTCACTTCTAAATTTTAAATATCTCTAGAGAAGGTGGATCACTCCCATATCAGCTACTCATCGCCTTGCTATGTTAGTGCCTAGTTAGCACTCATCTATTTTCCCATCACTGTATCATCATCCATATCAGTGCCTAGTTGGGTTTCCAGGTTAGTGTACAATCTAGCACATCAACTCAATCTCTATGTCAATGCCCAATTGGGTTTCTATGTCAGTGTATATTATGCCACATCAATAGCTAGTTTCCCTGCCATGTCGTCTTGCTGATATCATCTCCTGCAACGTTATCCTGCCATGTCACCTGTATGGATTTCCATGTTGTAGTCAAACTTTGACTTTGACTTTTTAATTTTTTTCCAAAAATCTTTGACTATCAATAACTTCTGCATACGAGATAAAATTGAGGTGTCATTCACATCATTGGAATCAAGATGACGAGTTCTTTGATTTGATGCCAGTTTCAAAATAATTTTAGCACTTTGATTACTGAGCCACTAGGGATCCATTTTGATTATTTCTCCCCACTAAGGAGCTTTTGGTCCTGTAAATCATAAACATGGTTACAATCTCCATGCGTATAACATATGCCTTTGAGAGCCCACCTTCCCTTTCCTTCACCATTGTACTTTGGAAATTGGAATTATGAAATCAATACCTGTAGCCATATGAAAAATTGTAGCTATAGATACATGTCAACTAACAGGACCCAAAAAATCCATATTTTCCAAGAGTTTATAACACACTCATGCTCAAGTTTACATTGATTTACAACATAAATCATATCCCATGCTATCTAGCTAAAATGCCTAAGTATCACTATGTTGCATACACAAGTGATGTTACAAATTCATCACTTTTACAAATAATTTCGGAACATGCGATTTACAATGGTGGCCTTGACAAGCTACTTAAAAAGGTTTCCAATTTGGGTTGTAGCTTCTTGGGGTACATATTTGAGTGGATATCTCAACACATGGCTCTATGATGCCCATCCTTGTTACAAAGCTTGCATTGGATCTTATTTATAAATAATTTCTCGGCATTCCTTTTCCCTTAATGTGGAAAAGGGTCTTCATGTCTTGGCTCCTTCCCAGTTTCCATTGTTTTCGAACACTTGGAAGCAATATGATTATTCAAACCTCCTGCGGTGTCTCCTGCGGCGCCTCCTGCGGAACCTCCTGCGGCGCCTCCTGTGGCGTCTCCTGCGGCGCCTCCTACGGCGTCTCCTGCGGCGCCTCCTGTGGCGCCTCCTGCGGCGCCTCCTGCGGCTCCTCCTGCGGCGCCTCCTGCGGTGACTTCTGCGGAGACTCCTGCGGAGACTCCTGCGGCGCCTCCTACGGCGACTCCTGCGGTGCCCTCCTGCGCCGCCTCCTGCGGCGACTCCTGCGGCCCTCCTGCGGCGACTCCTGCGGCGCCTCCTTCGGCGTCTCCTGCGGCGCCTCCTACGGCGTCTCCTGTGGCGCCCTCCTGCGGCGTCTCCTGCAGCGCCTCCACACTTCCGCAGCTGCAACGCTCGAGATATCACCCTTCACAGATTCGCTTTCCACTTTACTTTCATATCGATCGAGCTTTTGAAACAATAACCCAATATTTCAGATCTTAAGATATTCAACCCAAAAGCATGCCTAAGCCAAATGATCTCCTTTGCTTTATATAGGCCAGCTCTTCCTCAAATCATGGACCAATACCACGGGCCAAAACCATAACAAACCAATACCATCAACTCAATACTAGGGATCAACACGTCTGTCGAGATGCCATGGTCCAAAAACCATAGGTTCAAATTCCAAGGACTAACTACCATGGACCAAAGGTAAGTTTTCCCACATGAAATAAAATTTTCTCCATAGGTTCAAATTCCAAGGAGTAACTACCATGGACCAAAGGTAAGTTTTCCCACATGAAATAAACATTTCTCTGCATAAAATTCTGTTAACTTTTCTCCACATGAATAAACTTTTTAATTATCATCATATTGAGAGCCATGCCATGGGTGTTGCCATCAAGTACAACACTTTAGCCATAATGCCAACAATCTCCCCCTTTGGACTTGATGGCAAAGCTTACTTGTGAACTGTCATCTGATCCCTTTTTGTTGTTCGGTAACCCATGCACTCTGTCACATCTGATATTTCTTCTGTAGATTCATCTGAATGTATACAAGTGAGATGATCTTCTATGAGAGGGTTGCCATCAAGTACAACACATGCATCATAATGCCAACAATCTCCCCCTTTGGACTTGATGGCAAAAACACCGAATCACTCTCCCCCTTTGACATCAAGGGCAAAGGGTTATGCTCCCCCTAAGAACATGCTCTCCTTGACTATAAACCAGATCTGCTGAAGTCTCTGAATGAACTCCCCCTTTGTATATGCTATGGTGCTCCACTCTTATAATGCTCTTTCTGAAATATCTGTTGTACTATATAGTGCTGTTCATGCTCAAACTCCCCCAACTGTAAGCAAGGTCTGCAAAAGATGTTCTACAAGAAGAACATGACTCTATATATCATAAATGACCTTCCTATCACCAAAAGACTCAATACATACATTCATCACCCAACCAAGTGAGGATATACCAGAAAATGACAACCAAGAACATTACATCATTCATCCCAGGCATAGTGGGGAAACCAAGATAGGTCATTACATGACCTTGATATGACTGAAATATTTCATCAAATGACTATAATAGATAGAGACACATTATTACATCATGAGTCTTGATATGATCTTTACATTGAATGATATACATGATAAGACACCTAAATAAGATCATGATAAACATCAGTAACGACATTGTATGGTCTGCTCCATAGCATATGTCACCAGCAACTTGAATTAGTGCATGAATCATCAAGATATGTCCACATAAACTCATCCTTTTGCATAGAATATAGAGTCATTCTATCATATGTGAGAAACACCATAGCCACCCAGATCTGTGTGGCCCAAGTATCATCAATAGGGAAGATCTGCATCAATCAACATATGCACGAAAAAACCTATCATCATATAGGTAAGAACTCATCATCCAACAATGCAACTTTCAATAATCATCCATGTACCCAGCCAACAATCCTCATCCATAGATGTGCCAAGAACAATCCTGCAATATATGATCTTTATGCATATGGTGACAACAGTATATGAGAGACACATCATCAAGTACTTCTTCTTATCCTTATGAAGATCACCATGTAGGCACCATTAGTGAGTCAACCACAAATCTGATCTAAGAACCATATCATAAGCATCATCACCAAGGACTATTAACCATAATGCCAACAATGCATTAAAAGCATATGCTCCCCTAAACCTGTGCCATCTTGTTTACTGTCAGATCTGATCATGCATATCAGCAAGGAGTATCAAGTCATCATCATTTTCAAGTTAGAAACAAAATACTTCTAACAATCAAGACATTTCCACACATCATCAGCAAATTGTAACCATTAACAAATAGCGCAAATAAACCAAACTGATCCTTTTCCTGAACCTGTCCCCACTGCTTTTCCTCATACTGACATATACGCGACTTTACAATGTCTAACTCGCGTATATATGTGACTTCATTTCATGAAATTTGCATATGATATTTAGGACACTGAAGTTTTGTACTTTCAGCTCCCTCTGATTCTGGTATGTCTGTATGTTGTGCTGTGCCGCCACTTTCTGACTGTACTTCCTTTTTTCTCCATATCTTCAAGCGTGATGATGTTTTCTCCTTTTGGTGTGATGTCCGTGCTTTGTTCCTGCATTCCTTTGCTATATGTCCAAGCTTGTTACATGCATAACATCTTACATGTTTCATATTCTTTTTGTAGCAATCAGTAGCTTTGTGACCATACATATTGCAAGCAAAGCAATATCCATAAAAGTACCTTGATTGAGATGACCTTTCTGCATAATGGTCTTGAACTCTTCTTCTTCTACATCTAGCTACAACATGTCCAAGATTATGACATACATAACATTCAACATTATTCATAGGAAGAGTAAAGGATCTTTGAGGAATCTCTTTCCTTGGTTGATGATGAGATGGATCTTTCATTTCTTCGTTGATCACTTTAGATTTCTCTTTAGAGTTCCTTGCTTCACCTTGTGAGCTAGATTCACCTTCAACCGATTCATGGAACCCAAGACCAGTCTTTATAGCAGGAGACCTTTGACTACTAAGAATATCATCCAAGACTTTAGAACTATCTTGAAATCATAAAAGCTTATCCTTTTCTTCTATTTTACCTTTCAAGATATTTACCTCAACCTGAAGTTGTTCTTCCTTTTCAAGAGATTTCCTTTTCAAATCTTCTTCAGCTTTTCTTCCTTCTTCCATTTGTTCCCTTAGTTTGAGGATCTCATTTTCTTGTTCTTCATTCAGATCCTGCTGCATTTTCCGAACTCAGAAGGCACATTCCAGCTGGGATTTTAAGCTGATGACTTCATTGTCTTGTTTTTCAATTGCTTGATGTAGATCTTCATTCTGCTTCCTTGATTCTTCAAGATCTCCTTTTAGTGAGAGGATTGTAGCTTCCAGATTTTCATAGTAGTTGGATCTATCTTTGAGTTTCTTGATGGTTGTTCTCCTTTCGTTGACTTCTTTTCTTAATGATTTCACTTCATGCTGTAATTTTTGACATTGGTCTTCCTTGTCCTTGAGTATTTTTCTTACCTTGTTTCCTTCTTCTAGTTGGGCCTTCAGTTTGGTAGCTTCTTCTTTGAAGTCACATTCCTTTTTGTTCAATAGATCTTGTTGATTTCTAATTTTGTCTGTCAGCCTTTAAAATTCTGCCTCTATTTGATATCTTTCTTGTTCACCCATAAGAGCAAGTTTAGTAGTTTCACTATCACTTCCATCTGATTCACAAGGAAATATAGGTGGAACATCAGAGGATAACACATTCATACCTGATAATGATTCTGAATCCGAAGAGCT
>APFE031038000.1:10461-30362 GCA_000404065.3 Pinus taeda
ATCATTATTTAATTCTTGTTATTACTATATTAATAATTTTAATTCATGTTATTACTATATTTTTTTGTTTGTTTTATGATTTACTCTTTTGTAACACTATTATACTAATCATTATCATTATTTAATTCATGTTATTACTACATTAGTAATCTTAATTCATTTTATTACTATATTGTTTGTTGTTTTATGTTTTATGTTTTACTATTTTGTAACACTATTATACTAATCATTGTCATTATTTAACTCATTTTATTACTGTATTGTTTGTTTTTTATTTATTTTTTATGTTGTACTATTATGTTTTACTATTTTCTAACACTATTATACTAATCATCATCATTATTTAAAAATTGTTATTACTATATTAATAATTTTAATCATGTTATTACTATATCGTTTGTTTGTTTTATGTTTAATGTTTTACTGTTTTGTAACACTATTACACTAATCCTTATTATTATTATTTAATAATTGTTATTACTATATTGTTTGTTCTTTTTATGTTTTATGTTTTACTATTTTCTAACACTTACACTAATCATTATCATTATTTAATTCATGTTATTGGTATATTAATAATTTCAATTGATGTTATTACTGTATTTTTTGTTTGTTTGTTTGTTTTATGTTTTACTATTTTGTAACATTATTTATGTTTTATATTTTACTATATTGTAAAACTATTTTGTCATGATATTTATGTTTTATTTTTTACTATTTTGTAAGACTATTATACTAATTATACTAATTATTTAATCCATGTCATTACTATATTAATAATTTTATTTCATGTTACTACTGTATTGTTTGTTTGTTTTATGTTTATGTTTTACTATTATGTTACACTATTTTGTAACATTTTTCACTTACTGGTTCACGGATACCCTGGTCAGTGGGTAGCCGCTACGTCCAGGGTTTTTTAACACTGAGTGGACGTCACTCGAAGGGAGTCAACACCCCTTGGCCTATTTACTGACCTAACCCCAAGAGCTTTCGGGATTCGACCCTGTGACCTCCCATTGGCAAGGCACTTGATTTGACCGATTGAGCTAACTCTTGGCGCTAGACTCATGCTATATTCTTGTATTAATATTTTTATAGTGTCCCGTTTAGTATGTTGAGAGAATCAACATAAGTAGATTCTTATATTTAAGCATTTCAAGAGTGGTAGAATTCAGGGTAGCACCTATGCATTCCTAGTGCTGAGTTACTAATTAAAAAATTAACAATATATGTAAAGAAATAAATGGAACCAAAATTCAATATGTTCATATGCAATGGTTGATACCAGATCTCATAATCATGCCAAGTGCATGCATAGGGAAAACTACAGGCCTTTAAAAAGCACAAAGCACACTTTTGATAAAGACAACCCCTAATACTTAGTTTAACCAATTGAAGCCTTTCTCACGGAGGACTACATGGAGAAAATAATTGTGAGTAATATTCATGTTGTTGTTCTTCTATATAAACACCCAAGTTTTCTATATTTTGTTCTCGTGAATTATCATCACAAAACACTTTCATTTGCTAAAGAGGTTAGAGAAGTGTGTATACAATCATAATTAATGAATTCCACAATAGGAGACATAATTTACTTCACCACTCTATGTCTTGGGAAAATGATTCAATGGTGATAGACAAAGACGCAAGAAAAATCTATAGCCATCATGCATCCACCAAACGAAATAAATTCAAGAGAACTAACCTTCAAGCAAAAGAATGCCCCTATACCAAACAAAGAATGCAGTACAACCACCTCCCGATCTCAACTCTAAGGTGATTTAGCATCACCATTTGGACTAGCAAGATTCCATGCTGCTTATGTGCTATTGTGAACCATTGGAGAGACACATCAGAAGAAATTATACTCATACCCTCCCTTAACAACATGCTAGAAAATATCTTATATCAAATTTTAAAACAACGGTGCATATGAAATCAAATTCTTATCTTATGATATTTGCCTGATTTTTTATCTGGCATGCAATGTGAGAAACCTCTATGCCATTTTATCTTTTGATGAATGTGATTTGTGTACTACTAAATAGTGGAATTCATTTTGCAATCTATTGACATTGAATTGGTTTATGGGATCACATATTATGAATGTTGATATACAAATATGTAGCACAATACATTCATATGAAGTTCATTGATAAATTGTACACATGTTGTCAAGGAGCTTCTAAACCAAAACCTTGTTCAAAGAAAAACTTTGGATTTATCAAATGCAAAAACCCATTTCTCCTACAATAGAGAGACATTTTGAGGTGGTCAACAAGCTTCTTTCTAGACACAGTTGACAGGCATTTCCAGAAACAATGGAAACAATGCACTACATTTGGCTGTAAGAAATGGTTACAAAAATATTGTGAGATCTTTAGTAGAAAAGGATCCACAAATGGATCGAAGAATAGACATTAAGGGGTAGACAATAATGCACATGGCATCCAAAGGAGCCAACTACTTGTATGTGGTGAAGAAACTGCTTCAGGTTGACACAATAGTAGTTATGCTACTTGACAGAAATGGAAACACCCCATTTCATGTAGTTACAGGGATGAAGTGTGAGGAGGTATTGTCTCTTGATACAACCTACGAGAGTTTCATCTAATTACATGACCCAGTTTAGATTTGTACATTTTAATTAGTATGAGGGAGGAGTTGTCAGTTCAACCAAGAAACAGAAAAGTAAGATTTATTTTTAGTTCGTGCCAAAACCAACAAAAGCACATAACTATTCCCTAAAACCAAAGAAGTTCATGCTTCAACCCTAACAAATTTTGCATCATAATCCTTCTTAAAATCAACAGTAAAGGATACCATCCATAAATATTAGATTTCAGTGAGAATAATTTGAATTTAGCAGTAACGCAAATATACCATATAATTTTGCAAAAGTTGCTTTAGAATTGAAAAAATCCAAGTACCCCAGTAAACGAATAGTGAATGAAACTAAAATAAAGTAATTTGTTAACAATATTCTATCCAAATAGGGTGCCATATGAAAATCATTTAAGTTGCATTTATTTGTAATAAGACTGAAGAAAAAAAAAATTCTTTCAAAGCTCTTCATGTGTGCTTCTTTGAACTAATTTTCATCTCATATGACATTAATTTTCCATTCATCTAATATTTTCCTATGGTAGGCTTGTGCTTAGCGAAATTACCTACTGATCATGTCATTTATATTATACATTTATGCATATCTTAAACTGTCATGAAGATGGAAATTCTTTTAAAGTGATCTTAATTTCTGAAAGTTAAATCTCTCTCTTCTATTTTTCTAAAGAATGCATGTTTCAAATCTTAATATAAGCTCATTAAATTGCAGTTTTATTTCATAGATAAAATATTGATCATGCATTCTTTGTTTTATATAACCCTTAATTTAGTAATTTGTTTTATCCAAATATGAATTTATTACTCTATCATAGCTTTCATTTTGCATTTAACTATTTTTATTGAGTTGTTTTGTAGGAATGTAACATTTTATTCTACCATGGACATTCTAGCCCTTATAAAGTGACAGACACATGTAAAATGAAGATCCCTAATTAGAAGCTTCCATAAAATAGATAATCTAGTCTAATGAATTTTTTGCCAATATTTAACTATAGTTATTGTAAGAGGATAAAATATTATAGCTTGTGGAGAGGACATAATTGTTGAAGATCAAATATCCTCTTATCTTTCATGATGAGATTGAGACATGTTATTAACAAGAAATCAATATAGAATACAAGATGGTACAATCATTGACCTTATACAATAAACATAATAAATCATGAAACAAACCACTAATCAGTCTAAGAGATCATGAATGGTTTAGTTGTCAAAATAATTTTTTTCCCTCATTAACTAACATAGGACTTGTTTTTGGCTAGTATGAAATTTTAGTTCAACTTGAATTTTCTTTTTGGCCAACAAAAAAATCAGGACAAACCTTACCTTTAGCATCATGGACATTCTCTTTACATGTATTCAATGGAAATATTAGAGAATCCAAATTTTTTTAAGAAACATGAATTTCCTAAACCGAGCATATCAGAAGAATGTCAGTAGAAGGATTTGCAATGTTTTCTCAAGAAAATTTAACTTCATTTTAGCTGCATGGAGACAAAGCAACATAATTACATCGAAGGTGTCTCTCTGCAGGCTTGGGCTGGGTAAGCATAAATATTTTATTCCTTTAGTGTATCTTTGCAGCTTTAGGGGCAATTGCTAGTCCTATTCTCTATGGATCTTTCGTATTTTTACCTAGACCTATTCTATAAAGGTAGAGCGGGATGTAATATATTTTTGTATTATGTAGTTCTTTCTTCTTTGACGTTCTTGTCTTTACTCCCCATTTCTAGTTCAAGTACTTGTAGGAGGACATAGTTATCATTGAGAGATAGAAAGTGCTTTCCTCTTTAGATACTCATGCTTGGTGTGTATTTGGAAGTGTTTGAATGCACCATGGATATTTTGTTGGTGTAATGGGTATTAGCTAAACATTTTTATTACCATTTTAACATTTGTTTAGGGGTTGCATTTTTAAGATCATTGCTATTGATCATCATATTTTCACATCTTGAAATTGTTAATAATGAAAATCACTCCTAATTAGTTTTATAAACCCCATAGATCATAATATTCAAGAAGTAGCTCATTATTCATAATTTCACCATATAAATTCATTTTTTTTTACATTTTGGCATGAAAATTAATCTTTTAGAGGATTATTTTTATGCTATCTGTTATAGGACAAATTGATCTCCTAATCAACTCAGAAGTGAAAGACAAGATGACTGAAGCAATGACAACAATTGTAGGCCTAGAATCCACACTAACGCTCTCTATACACTAACAACCTGCTTTATAAATCTTGTTACCAAGAATAAAGAAGCGTTAGTCGCCCTACTAACTCTTGTTGTTAAACCAGGGGGAGCATTAGTGAACTTAAGTGATGTTCAAAAGGTTATGCCAATGAATTTGCTCATAAATATCTAGATATTAAATCCCTAAATTTGTGCAAGAAAAGCAAGGAAACTCCAAAAATCAAGATATTTGGAGAAATTATATTCTGAGAATGAAGGAAAATGGTAAAAAGCTTGTAAACAGGGCAGGTTCATGGTTTTTGCCCTAATGAACTCTAGATGGAGCTTAGAAAACCTAATTTGATTGCTACATAAGGAATGAGAGGGCCATTTCAAAAGGGATCAGAGCATTTGGAAGGATATCCCATAGAGCTATTGTGAACTATCATATTCTTGAAGGAGCTAGCTAAAAGAAGGAGAGAGAGAGAGAGGGAGAAGGGGTAAGGAAGGTTGATACAATGGATTGTTGTAATCACTCTTCCATTCTAAATACAGAACTACAGTTGTGTTCCCTACTCCAAAGTGTCGGTGATATTGTGCATTTATTTGTTCATTCTGATTCTTCTCGAGTTGAGTAGTTAAGTTATACATTTATAAATGTTTGTTACAAATTCTTACATTTGTTTTCAGAAGCATATGCTATGATTGGTTTGCCTTGTCCTTTGTGTAGGAGTTGTCTTGGGGCTAGCTTAGAAGGAGTTCTTCTTGCCGCACAAAGATCTCCAAGTGAATCTAGAAGGAACCAAAGGTGATCCTCTTTCCATACCCTATCGATTTATGTTTGATAGATGAACATGTGTGTAATTGGTAGCTTTTGAAAATAATCTTATAGTCTGTCGAAGGTCCCGAGAAGGCCTTTTAGGGTAGATTTCATCCCATGCATTTTACCCCATAGCAGAATTGGCGACTCCACTGGGGACTATACATCTAGTTCCTGGTTACCCGGACTCCTCTCATATCTTCTCTTTCTTCTATGAGCTTCTCGATTCTTCAAATCCTTTTCCGATCCACCATCTATCTTGTTGCATCCTGCAAAGTTGCATTCTCCTCAGAAACTGATCCTAAAAGCCCTCTTTTTGAGCTATTTCCCTCACTAATGTAGGTGGCTAGTCTATACAGAGCTTTATAAATCTCTTTGATTGTGCATAGGGAGCTTTAGTGGCCAAACTAACTCTCTGTTTACAAAAAGACAGAGTGTTAGTCTCCCATTTCCATGTTTTTCATAATATTTCTTGGACCAAAAGGGGGGAAACTTGCCTCAGGGGCCAAAGTAAGATCTGCAATAGTATCATGCTAACAAATTTGGTGTCTTAAAAAATTATTTTTAAGAAAATTTTTTAGTTTTTCTCGCTTAAAAGTCATTTTTTTTTAAAGAAAAACTGATAAACTATATATCTCCTTCTGTAGAAATAGTTGTACGCTGCTTCATTTTGGTTTTTAGTAGTTGTTAGGAAATATTGAGAAAGAAACTTTTGGTTATGCAAGTGTTGGATGGGTTTAGATGCACTGAAGAATCCATGAATATGTGAAATGATACATGTGTAGAATAAGACTTGTTTGCATAAGAAATTGAAAAAAAAAATTCCAAAGCATTGTTCTGCATGGTTTATTGAGTCGAGAGTCTCACCATATTCATATGTCAACACCCCTACCAAAGATAATTAACCAAGTACACTAAAATTTACATTAAAATCAATTAGTTACTCTTTTTTGAGCAAACCAACATTACCTAGATTAGGACCTTGGGATAAGCATGTGAGTGAACTGCCCAAGGTTGAAAATAAAAAATAGTGTCATTAATGAGTGAAAAATCCTTCTGAACTCATATTACGAGGACCATGGAGTGAAATACGAGACAACATTGGACTATGATTGAAGGTAGCCCGCCTTCTCTTGCAACTCCTTTGGGCATTCTGTGTATTGGGGGTCCCTTCGGGGATTTCGGAACTGAGTCGAGGACTTAGGTATCCTGCCCACACAACATGTTGTCTATGACTATGTCCCCCCTAGTAATGTTTATGATTTGTGGTATCTCTTGCAGCAAAAACTTCTAGGTACTTACCTAAGGTGATTGGGACGGGCTGTCCTGGTACCTCAAACGGATGGATCTACTTTGTCTTCAGTTTTTTGGAGGGTACTCGTCTTCACAAGAGTACTTGGCCCCTCAATATAAGGTTTGGGCAAAGCTCAAAAGTAACCATAACCATACATTTGGCCATTCTTCTTTGTTACTAATTGAGAGACTAGGTTTCATCTCTAGTAATCGGTGTTTATCAGACAAGGTAATTTCCCTCTATTTGTTGAATAACATATTTAGGGTATTTTTTTCTTTTTAGGTACCTCAGTGCTATCATTTTCGAGAATTTAAAGAATATCACATTAAAATCTATTTGAAAAAACTTAACAGTCATTGTGGCGACATTCGGCCCTCGTCATCAATCTAGATGATTGTTAGGACTTCCTCCACTCACTGTGGAGGATTTGTCGAGTTCCATTGACTCAGATTCCTAAATCACACACGAGGTATATGTGGATGACTAACAATTCTGATTTGCTAGAGGATTTATTTACAGAAGGATTTCTACCTCATTTTAACACTTCACTTAAAGATCTATCGAAACCTATCATTACTCCCGCAGTACCAGTAATTCCTTCTTCAGTAGGTGGAACTTTCCCATCTATCCAGTCGGTGCCTCAAGGGTTGCGGAATTATAGAAACATTTTTGGTACTCTACCACTTCTCGAGTCGACGGTCATCACAACACTGGTAATGTGGAATCCCATTATCGCGTTCGTCCCAGGTACTGCAACTCACATAACACCCTCTATAAGTGGAACCCAAAAGATGCCAGGTTCCACTCCTATGGTGCCACACAACATACCTTCGACTAGTGCCACATATAGTGCTCCATATAACACTCAATGCAACACTATGGCTGCGGTCCCAGTTTACCAACACCAAGGTCAGCTGCCAATGTATAGTTCCAACTATTAGATTCAAATATCTAGGGTGGTTCCCAATATGCACATGCCGTCAGGGAATGTCACAGTTCCCCCACCGTTCTCATGCATGCATGGATAGTCATTGATTGACATGAGTGTTCCCTCCATCAATCAAATCCATACGGTTAGTTCTGTGTCGGTTGGGAATCCACAAGGGATTCCCACCCAATCCATGGGGGCACCCTACTCACAAACCCAAATGAGTCAAGAGAGGACCGCTTATACTGGGGGCAACTTCATACCCTAGTGTAAAAATCCTCATGGAAATCCCATCTACAACACCATGGGGAACCAAACGATGGGAGGAGCATAGAGCTCGTCAGGTCATCCGTCATCACCATGGTTCGAGTTGGGGGCACCCGACAATTTTCCTTTTTTAACAACATTAGATATCCCCAACTTATAGAAGTTGAGAAACGTCCCCATCTACCACAACTTACAATGGATGTCGATCCCGCATAAAATACCGATGGGCATTCTGAAGCTCAATGGAAAACATGGGGAGGATCCAGGCACTCATGTCACCATCTAGCATCTCTGGTGTGTTTCTAACTCTATGGTGGATGACAGTGTCCGTTACATCTTTTTCCCTGCACCCTCACTGGCAATGTTGCAAAGTGGTATATTGAGTTACCACGTGCATCAGTAAATACCTTTCATAATTTAGCGATGGAATTCCTAAAGCACTTCCAGCTACCTATCAGCTATGAGACTGGGATAGAGCTCCTCACTTCATTTCGTCAGGATACTTCCACCCACATCTCTGATCATATACATGAATGGAGAGGTAGGTGGAGGTTAGTCAAAGCTCCCCTCCCATACTTTCTCTTAATGGATTGAATCTGTAGGTTGTTACTTCCACAAATCACTAGAGATGTCACTCTAGGTGGTGTGGTCACAGAAGACCAATCCATACGTCATGCCCAACACTTGGATTTGATATATTCACCATCTGGCACTATTTATGACATAATCCCCAATGCTCTTGGTAACCCCAATGCTTCCACTACCACCAAATCGACTGCTCTTCCTACCACTGCGATAAACTTTGTGTAGTCTACATAGAAATCCAATGGTAAGAAAAAGAATAAAAAGAAAAAGACGCCCCTTCTAAGGAGCAATCAATAAGGCAGTCTAACCCAAAACAAAAGGCCACTGCACCTACTACTGATGAAAAGGATACACCTACCAGATTTCCTTGCAAAATTTGTGCTGAAGACCATGAAACCTGGCGTTCTGTGTGTCTTCAATAATGCACAGATTACCTTGCCAAAAGGGATACTAGTAAGACCCCCGCTTTCCTTAGGAATCCTTTTCCCACTCAGCAGTAGCAAAATCTTATTGCAAACCAATAGCAACCCACACCAGGGGACAACGATGGTTCGCAACATCCTTCAGTTGGAGAAGGATCTTCTATCATTTACACATTTGGAACAGTAGATCTCACCGCAAGAGCCAAATCTTATGGAGCTCCTGTCACTCCCCCAGTAGAACCATCCTCATGTAGAAACCCATCACTGCCCAATGATCTGCATATCAAAAGGCCGGTTGAGGACATTGTAACTTGACCCCGCAAGGGGGGAACTTCGACACACAATGCACAATACATATGCACGTGCTGCCCAACACTACAATATTGTAGATGATTTGACACAAGCACCGTCAGCTATGTTGGCACTCGAAGTATTACAAACTTGCCCCACCTAATGGAAATCTTTGCTTTCAGCTATTGGAGGTATTGACCCTACGAATTCCATGCTTGCTATTTTCAACATGGACAAGCATAAACCTCCCCTTTCCCACCAGCTTGCATTTCAGGTGCATGTCACTTCAAAAGGTAAAGGTATACACAGAACTGTCATCAACGAAGGTGCTTCAACCTGCGTCATGTCGGCTTCCTCTTGGCTTGCCTTGGGTTCTCCAACCCTATCCCCACCGTTGAACTCCCTGAAAGCTTTTGACAGCCATACCCATATACCAAAAGCATACTTAGTCGGTTTCCCCATCACCTTGAGTGGGAAAACCATAATGGTGGACATAGAAGTCATGGATAGAAAACTCGATTATAATATCTTGCTGGGTCGCAGTTGGACATATGCTATGATGGCCATCATATCTACTATCTTTCACATAATCCAATTTCCATTGGATGGAAAGGTAGTTACAGTAGATTAGTTGTCTTTCTGCACCCTTGATTATTCACCATTACCAAGTGGCTCCGTACCCCTAGTAGGAGGTGGAACTGACTCTTATGTCAGTTTAGATACCAGTCTATTAAAGGCTTCTTCCCTCATGGGTTGTTTCCCTCTTCAGTTGTCAAAGGTTTCACAGATGGTCAATATGCTTTCGTCTATTCCTCATGAACAGACCGATCCATGGATCCTACTGGCTCCTTGAGACATTAACACATACGGAGTACAAATGTCATTATCCCCAGCTGAATTGCCTGCAAATCCATTCAAATTGCATCCGAATCTCCAGTCACTATGGTTTTGGCGAACGGTACCACTGCCCCTCCCATAACCGCTCCTTCTTTAGATCCACTCAATCAAGTCCTACATATGGACGAAGCTATTAGAGAGATCACGAGGTTAGAAGAGCGACCTTAGGAGGATTCACACCATCATGTTTCAATATCTAATTTAGACATGATGCCTCTTCAAATTCTATCACCTGACACACATGAAATCATTTCCTCACCGTATACGATTATCCAACTTTTGGACTTGGAAGGAAACAGGGGCAATATTTCACAAACATTGCTCCCCGATATTTTTGTCGTGATAGGCATCATGGAAAACATACAGAGTGGAGCCAATCACAATCTTGAGGAAATTGTGAGCTTCACCTACTCATTTAGGGACTTCTGCGATGTCTTTCCTTGGTCTTGTGAGGAAATGCATGGCATAGACCCTTCTAATGTCAAGCATGAGATCGAGAAAGATTAAGCATAGAGCAAAGACGAATAGAGCACTATTAGGGATATTTTATTGCTCTTTAAAAAATATAAATATTCCTGAGTTTTCATCGTTAAGCTCGTTAAAATCTATCTAACAATGGTAGAGCACTTTTGGAGACATTTTATTGCTCTTTAAAAAATATAAACATCTGTAATTTTTTGTAGTAGGGCTTGTTAAATATCCATACCACAATCATTTAAGGACTTTTAGGGACATTTTATTGCTCTTTAAACAATATAAACATCCCCGAGTTTTTGATCATTTGCACTCGTTAAATATATGCAAACGATGCTCTGAGCACCTATTTTTTGATCTTGTAGCTCATAAACTGAAAAATACCAATGGAGCATCCTTTTTAGGAACTTTTTTCTCGTTCTTTAAACTGAAAAAATCCCGAGCTATGTCTTGTTGCTCGCTAAACATGCTAAAGATGACCCGAGAATTCTTTTATGTACTTTTTCTTGCTCGTTAAAAACTGAAAAATCCTGAGTTTTTGTTACTGATCTCATTAAAGTGTCACAACAAAACACGAGTTTAGTTTGTCTCCTCGTACTTGTAACAAAATGAGGTCGACATCTATTGGAAAAATGTTTCTCTTTGTCCAGGTTCAATAGATTAAAATACGAAAAAGTAACCAGTATGGGTATACTATTAGCCTTTTGTTACCCTCGGTTAACAACTATGACAAAGGGACTACCATGGCGTCTCTCTTTACGATATTTTCAGACTCTCTAAATATGAAAATACCACCAAGTTGTCTAGTTCGGACTCTTTAAATACACAGACAAGATAAATAGTCGTTCTTTTTACGATGCTTTTTAGACTCTTAAAAAATGAAAAAATCGACAATTTTTCCTGTCTCGACTCATTAAAATAATTAGATAGGGCAAAGAGTCATTCTTTTTGTGATCATTTTCCTACTCTTTAAACATGAAAAGGTCGATGAGTTTACCCATCTGGACTCATTAAAAAATCAAACGAGGAAAGTGGACAATACAACTATATCCTATATTCGAAAGCGTGGTTTGGCAGCATTCATTCCCTTGAACATGGCACTCCCTTAGATAAACCTTCATTTTGATAGCCTCTCAGTATGAACCCTATCAACCTATCATTTTTTAGCCTATATACCCTAATGTAACTGCATCTCTGTATCTTAAACACTCTATAGTGTTCATGAGTCTACTGTTGTCCCGTTAAAACCGTTGTCGTGCCTTCTATTGTTCAAGGGTTCCCATTTGTTTCCTCTATCAACCAATCCTACATATCCTTTCATCATGCCTTCCATTTTTTAGACCCAAAAGCTCAAGAGATTCTTCAAAAAACAAAATCATCCTCGTCCGGTTTCGTGTCGACCAATGTAGGACACATCATTGCCTACCTTTTGACAGGTTTCTTCCTATCAGCTTCAACACTCTATCTAGGAAGATAACCCATAAACACATTCAGTGCCTTGGTTCTTGCAGACATTAGTGGCAAGTTACCTTGTTTTTTATCACAAGTTTTCATTATTGTCTCCTAGTTAAGCCATTCTATGAGTGTTCGACAAGAAAAAAGCTTTCACACTCGTTAGTTTGCAATGTGCATCTTGGAGACCATCACCATTATGGGTGGCCATCCTTGCATTTGTTAATGGTCTCCATTATTGGCTGGTAATTAGATGATTTCATGCATGTTCGACGTCAACACATATTATCATATGCACTGATCTATGCTATTTAGTGAAGCGGGAATCAAGACCTTGGGTAGAGGCTTGCATCATTAAGCCTTGTTTCCTCTCCAAAGCTATGATATTTTTCTTTGGAGACAATTATTTCAGGATGATCTATTATGACACTAGATCTGCCCTGTGCCATATTGGTGACCAGCATTGTTATATCTTTGAGTAGAAAATTACACTGACATAGCTACTGGGCATGGGAATGCCCGACTCAAGACATGATTTTAGTAGTTTATATATATGTATCTTTTTTGTATCAGGTTTTCCTTGCCGCCCGAAGCTTCTCTCTCTCTCTCTCTCTACAAATATTTTGATAGAAAATTATAGTGTTTTTTCATAAAGTATTTCGGCCATTTTCTCTACCTTTGATCTCATACTTTAGGAGGCATCTATTATAGGACAAATTGACCTCCTAATAAACTTAGAAGTGAACGACAATATGATTGAAGCAATGACCACAATTGCAGTCTCAGAATCCACACTAACACTCTCTATACACTCACAACCTACTTTATAAAGCTTGTTACCAAGCATAAATGAGAGTTATTCACCCTGATAACTCTTTTTGTTAGACCAGGGGGAGCATTAGTGAACTTAAGTGATGTTCAGAAGTTCATGCCAGTGAATCTTCTCATAAATATCTAGATATTAAATCCCTAAATTTGTGCAAGAAAAGCAAGGAAACTCCAAAAATCAAGATATTTGGAGAAATTCTATTCTGAGAATGAAGGAAAATGGGAAAACATTTGTAAACAGGGTAGGTTCATGGTTTTTGCCCTAATGAACTCTAGATGGAGCTTGACATCCCTAATTTGATTTCCACATAAGCGACGAGAGGGCCATTGGAAAAGGGATTAGAGAATTTGAAGGATAGCCCATAGAGTTGTTGTGAACTGTCATATTCTTGAAGGAGCTAGCTGAAAGGAGAGAGAGAGAGGAAGAAGGGGTAAGGAAGGCTGATACAATGAATTGTTGTAATCACTCTTCTAGTCTGAATATAGAACTGCAGTTATGTTCCCTACTCCAAAGTGTCGGTGATATTTTCCATTTATTTGTTCATTCTAATGCTTGTCGAGTTGAGAAGTTATACATTTATACATGTTTGTTACAGATTCTTACACTTGATTTTAGAAGTGTATGCTGTGATTGGTTTGCCTTGTCCTTTGTGCAAGAATTATTTTGGAGCTAGCTTAGGAGTTCTTCTTGCTGCACGGAGATCCCCAAGAAAATCTATAAGGAACCAAAGGTGATCCTCTTTCCATACCCTATCGATTTATGTTTAATAGATAAACATGTGTGTAACTGATAGCTTTTGTAGATAATATTACAGTCTTTCGAAGGTCCCGAGAAGGCCTTTGAGGGTAGTTTTCATCCCGTGCATTTTACACCATAGCACTATCACAGACAATTTACATGATTCACAAGGTGAGACATCAATATTTGATGTAATTACAGATGTTAGGTTTGATAATTATAGCTCATTTATAGGCTATTAATGTCTTAAAAGTTTAACTTCTAATTGAGTATTCAACTAAACATATTATTGAGTATATTGTATGTAACTATTCCCCCCCCCCCCCCCACCCATTTTTTATAACCTCCATAACCATTAGGTAGGGACCTATAGGTTATATTCTATTTTGCATGTTTAGTAAAATATTTATCAATACTTTACAAAGTCTTATAATTTATTGAAAATTATAGAATTTATAATTTACAAAGTTTCAAGGTTTGAATTTTTAAAGTCTAATAATTTAAAGGGTGCTAGCTCAATGGAAGAGCGCCTTCTTTACAAGTGGGAGGTTGGTTGCTTAATTCCATCATGCCTTGATATTAATATGGAATGGCAACAATAATTTTTTTTGACATAGGTTCTTTTGACCATCCCCAATCACTTTGTGGTGAAATGTTTCAACCCTCATCAAAATATGAAATGGCGATGGTCAATGAATGCCAACATATATATGCATCAGTACTAACAACCATGAAAGGTCCACCATAATTAACTGTTGTTCATTTGAAATGGTGACAATTACTATTTGTCATTATAATAATTATTTATGATAAAACTTGAATGTCACCACAACACCTATACTTTTGTCTATGCGGCCTTTGTTGGCGGAGGCTCTTTTTACCATCACTAATGAGCTTACGGTGATATTTTTCTACCATCACCAAAATATGAAATGGTGACGATCAATGAAAATCGCCATATATATGCATCATTAGTGATGGGCATGAAAGGTACATCACAATAAATCATTGGTGTTCATAAGAAATGGTGACGATTCCTATCCATCATTATAATCATTATTCATGATGGACCTTGAATGTCACCACAACACATACTTTTGTTGACATCACCTTTGGTGATGTTCAATTTTTTTGTGAAAAAGTGTAAGGTTATTCACCATTAATCATATGAAATTGTGACAGTGACTATGCATCATTATAAATCATTATTGGTGACGAACCTTGAATGTCACCACAACACCTATACTAGTGGTGATGCCACCTTTGGTGACGTTCGGTTTTTGGTGACGGAGGCTCTTTTGTTCGTCACCAATGAGCTTATGGTGACACTTTTCGAACCTCACCAATGTCATTTTTCCTTGTAGTGGATTGTTCATGGTCAACACATATGTTATACTTTGCTCTATAAAAACACTTTGATACCTCTTTCTTTGTAATGGAATTGTTGTTTAAAATTTTTGTTGTTACAAACTTCACTTTGAGACTTATCATAAGTTTCCATGTACAAGTTGTAATTGTTATGATTTCTTTAGAGTTTGTTGATGCATCTACATACATGGCCAAGTCATCTTCATAGTTTCATATTCTTTCTGATAATACAAAATAACGATATGTTTACTTGGTTGACATCACAAGCCTTTGGACATACTTCTGTACATTTATAGTTGACAGCATAGTCTTGAAACTGGTACACCAAATCATGTTGTCTTAGAAGAATTCACCACATTATTTCCATTTCACCATTTTCCATGTGTCATGAATGACATACTGTACAATGTCGATTAAATAACTTTTCTTGTTCATCCCTACATCAACATAATGGTAAGCCAATGGAAGGTAAGTTTGATTTTCATTAACTCATATGATTTGGATGTAAGGATGATATGACCTTTTCTATTACACATGTTGACGAAAACCTTTTTAATTAAGTTATGGGGAGGAGTGTATCATATATATTGCATGATACACTATGGATACACTCCAATTATGTAACTACCATTTGGTGGTCACATGATATATTTTCTCTTAATTAAGTAATTACTCACTCATGTTGTTACTCCTATTGTCACATTGGAATACCAATGAAATCATTTTTTATAGTTGTCACTCATAATTGAAGCTCAAATTTAATAAAAATGGGTAAAATAACTATTTTCGACCCATTGGTAAATTCCATGCAAATGATATTCTCTACCCTAGAAGGAATCTATATGTACCAAGTGTGGCCCTATCATAGTCTCTGAGTAATTTTAATTAGTAACAATCGCTAAAGAAGCCATGTGAGGAGAAAAAGTCCGTCATGAACTTGACTCTATCAATGCACTGCTACATCATCCAAAGTACCTAGAAATATTTTGAAATGTAGGGTGGTTAGTCTCTTTCAAGGAACTATAGGGTTTCAACGAGCACATTTACTAGAATTCACACAAACTTTCTCGTGGGAGAATTTAGAGGTTAGCGAACTTGTAATTGTTGTTACAAAAGATATAATTTCCAGAGTAATAGGTTTACCTCAAACAGGGACTCGTTGGTTTTCCCATAAAATACGAATTCCAACAGCTTGGAAAACATTTCTATAGCCATCAACATAAGTAAGAAGTAAGGGGAGAGGTATTGATATACTATCTCTTCCTCTTCCCTAGGATGATGTGGCTATCATTATTAAGAATTTAATTACTTGTGAAGGACATTTGGGGATGATATTCAATTATCATTTCTAGTTGTTGGCATGCCTTGGTAATGGACAACTGATAAATTTTCCTTATTAATTTTTGAAGTATTTACAACATGTGGTAGAGGCCGTGCATATGGAAATCATTCAAAAACATTATTTCCAATGATCAAACTGATCATAATCCATTCATCGTAATAACATGGAAGAACGTGGAATATTTTACTAGAAGGGTCACATGCACCATCCCTTGAGATAGAGGGAAGTGAAATTAAAGAACATGAGGTAAGTGTTGAGACAACACTAAAAGATAGGGAAAATACAACTCCAAAACAAAGAGCAGTTACACCTCCTAGGAAAGATAGATCAATTACACCCCCTAGATAGAGTAGAGCGGTTACACATCCTAGGCCCCATTGAAAAAACCCTAAAAGCTGGATTTACATAAGGATTCTACTGAAGGAAAAAGGGCATGCACTAAATAACCTATGGATATATCCAATGGACAATCTGAGGCTAGTGATTACGGATTCCCTATCAAAGAATAAGAACCTGAGGTAGAGACTGTTGAAACGAGGGAACCTAGGATAACGTTAAATGAAACAAGGGTCCTTGAGAAAAAAATTACGAGAAAATCATAGGAAGAAAATGAGAACTCGATTTCTCTGGAAACAAGGCTGAAAAAGAGGAAATTAAAGAAGCCATTGGGTGGAAATAATCCTAAGAAAAGAGTGTGTCTAATTGTTACACCATCAATTAATACAATACCGAAGAAGTTTATTGATATAGTAAAATCAAAGGAGACTAGGGGATAATAGAAATAAGAGGAAGAAGAATAATTTGTGAAAGAGCATACTCCATCACCTCAAGTCCACTTTGTTTCACCTGAACAAAAGGAATTCAAGGAACAACAGGAAAAGGAGGAGCCCAAAAAAGAACAAGAAAATAGCTCCTCACCAAGAAAGACTGAAATTAACCTCCTTGTTCAACAGATTAAAAAATTTGAGAATGAGAGTTTAAGAAAAAAAATACCATGGTTTAAGGACAACTCGAATTTAGAAAACAAAATGGATTAGAAACCCTAGCAAAAGTGGTAGAAGTAATGTTTCTTGATGATACTATAGTGATCTTATGTAATGGTTGTAAGAAAGTGTTGGAGAAGTTATATTTTGAAAGGGAAACCATTATTTTGATTGTGACCCAAGTTTGAGAACATGATGAATAATTCCAAACCATTATTCCACATGAACTTGCTGAAGATTTTATTAAGTTCAAGCAGAGAGGGATGGAGAAAACCATGTTGTTATTGCACAAGAATATGTTTATGATGTTGTTGTTACACAAGAACCAATAACCAATATAGAAAAAATTGAAATAAAATTGGTCATTGCTCCACAAGAACCTATCGATGATGTTGTTATCACATAAAAAGTAGTAGTTAAGGTAGTACAACTAATGGATAAATGGGATGAAAAGATGTTTCAAGAAGCTGTTGAAACTGCTACTATAATAGTAACAAAGATAACTGGGTCGAAATTATATGAGACATTGAAGTCAATTTTTTTAGTTGAGGAACTAGAGAAGTGGAAAAAGCTGGCACTCTCACTGAAAGATGAAGTTATTCCTATAAAACAACATGAGAGAATTGTTGATGATTTGAAGAGGACATGGGCTGAGAAGCTAAATGTTCAAGACTTGGTGAAGATATAGAAAGAAAGGAAGTATGAATTATTACAGGTATAAGAATTGAAAGGGGGGGTGGAACTATTATAGCAAGAAAAGGAGCATTAAAAGAAATTCCAGCCTAAAAGTGGCCTCCTAAGGAAAAATAATAAAATAATACTTCAAATAATAAAAGAAGAGTTGTGAGTTTTGGAGGGAAAATAAGAAAACAACTTTTTAAATTGTATTTTTGGCTTATATCCTTATAGGTTTACTCAAATTTCAAGTGTAGAAATTCATTCAATGTGGAATTAAGTTCCACATCCAATGAGCACCTGATATGCATACTTTTACAAATACACACATTGATAAAAGTTTAAGATACAATAAAAAGTGTCTTCAACACCTTTTCAATGTATCTTCATTTTTTATCAATGTGGGTCTTCTCAAAAGTATGCACAATGGGTGATCGTTGAATGAAAATTTTAATTTCTATTCCAAAGAGGGCCTAAACTTGAAATTTGAGTAAGATTATAAGGAGATAAGCCAAAAATACAAATAAAAAAATGCAGTTTTTATTATTTTGCCTCCAAAATATTTACATGTACCTCTTTTTAAATTTTAAGGATTTTGATTGCTCTACATATTATGACATGGAAATTAAATGAAACTTTCATGGGAACTTATAGGATGAACTTTCCTCTAATGATTATTTATGAAGTTTTCCATAGTATATTAAGTTTCAGATCTCCTTCTCCTTCTAATCCCCTATTTTTGCAAGAAAAGTGCTTAATTTTTCTATTAACAACCCTCAAGGAGAAATGACCATATGAGGTAAGGTAGGCTAAAACTTTTCTATAAACTCTCAAGAATGCCACTTTTCCATCACTGTCTTTACTTTGTGAACTGTATCGACATGATTATGTATATTGTAGTGAAAGAACCCTTAATAATAAATCATATAATTGAGATGTCCAGTTGAGATCTTTTGTGTGTTTTGTAAAAAATCAAGTTGGTTGGAAGATTGTTAATTACACAATAACAACTAATCAGGAAAGGGAAAAATTACTTATCTGAAATGAACCTGGGCCCACAGAAAGAATTGCTATGGTGTATAATAAGATGTGTCAATATCCAAACACTATGAAAATGCCAATGGAGTTTAGTGATAAGGTTTTGGAGTGTTGTATTAGAATTATAAGAGGGATGAAACAAGATGCATTAGATGGGAGTAGGCTGAGATTCTATGCTTTTAGGAAGGATCTGAGAGATAAGGACCCTTAATTTTTTTGAATTTCATACAAGTACTCTTTAGGGTTTCTCAATACTTAGAATGCATCAGACAAAGCAGGCCTGGTTGGATTGGACATAGGTTCAGGTTCCCTATTATTTGGCTCTCTACCTATCACTGTCAACATCCTTACCATCTCACTAATAAATTATGGGAAATTGAATTGGTACTTCCCCGAGGATATAAAGTCGTTTTATATGATATGACAAGAGCCTATAGTTTCTCATAGTTTCACTCTCAATGCATCAAAAACAAGTTACAAGGGTCTGCATGAGGACATGTAGATACTTAAGTTGGGGGGAGATGTTAGGACATGGAATTAGTATCTTTTTGCACTCATTTAATTACTCTCAAGAAACAATGTAAACTTTGAAACGGGAACTGATACTGTTACCCGTTTCGTAGAGATAGCAAAAAATGACCCGATTTTCAAAAGTGGTGATGCAGAATACACATGTTTTTTTTAGAACATGGT
>APFE031038011.1:4570-20032 GCA_000404065.3 Pinus taeda
TGTTATGGTTGAAAACATGTTAAATTTATACTTAGGACAGAAAAATGATATTCTACCAAAAACATTAATGTGTTTTTTTCCTCATAAACAACTTTGTTTGACACATAAAAATTTGGTTTTATTATCATTTTTTTTTAATTTTGAAAATTGACCCTAAAAAAAAAATCATTGTTCCACTGTCATCACTTTCATTTTGAAGCTATATTTTGCAAGAAAATTTCATAGTAAATTTCGTAGTCACTGTCATTTTTGAAACATGTTCAAAATTGACGCCTAAAAAATAAAAACATCGTTCCAGTATACACACTTTTTGTTTTTAGCACTATTTTTGATGTTTTTTTGGGGTTTTTTTGCCAGAGTTCCAGTTTTGAGTTTATAGTTCCCGTTTCAAAGTTTACCTTGTTGGACTTAGAATTATATGTTAAATCCATTTTGTATCATGCCTTCCCACTAAAAAAAATTTGGTCTCCAAAAGTCTAATATACTGATCTAAATAGTAGATGAGAGTACAGCACCCTCTTCTTTCAGCCTTCATACACTTTCCTGCATGGCTAGTGCCTGTAAACCAAAGCCTTTAACCACTATCTTCCTCCTAGACTTTATGCAGAACTCCTGCTAAGAAGGTCACAGAAGGTAGTTTGAACTTCTCTGCCTTGATCATTGATCCAAGGTGGCTCAAACCAATGTGAAGTTACATCTGGTTCACAAAATTTTCATTTGTACCTGTTTGACATATTATCAACAACAACTGTTAACAACAATAGGATCACAGACAACAACTGGATGTCCTAAACTCCTGCTTCAACAAAAGAAACAGATTTCACATCTTGTGAACACCTCCATGTCTTTACATCTGCATACAAATTGATTGACTAGATAACAAGCCAACAAAACATGTCTTTAAAACAATTGACCCTTCAAGTCAAGCATGTAGAAAAATAATTCCACAGTTCTTTTTCAAAGATGAAACACTTCATCATTATCTCCATCTTGGAGACCAAATCAACTTTTTCCAAGTCAATATTACATGCATGTCTAAAAACAAAGCAATCAACCCTTCAAGTTAATTACACATACATGTTCAAATACAAGGAAATCATCAACATCCCTGTGTTCATGCACATCATTCTTATGCATGCATTTCCTCCTTCAACTTTCGCTTAAGCACACTGTACTTTAAAAGCTGAAATGAATATAATGTTGCAACAATAAAGTGAGTCTCCTACTCAAATTTTTCCATTCACCTTCTTGGAAAAACCTTGCAACTTGCATTCCATTAACAAATAAATGCAAATAGATGCAACTTGATATAATGCATTTTCAAAAATACATGCAACCTTAATTGGATAAGAATTCTAACCATTTGTTACCAATCCATTTCAAAGGTCCTTCCTTTGTCTGCACATCATCAGCAACATGTGAATCATCCTAAAACACATCAATCATGGAATCTTTCTTTCCATTCCTGCCATTTTCTCTTTCCACCTTCTTCAAGTTTCGTGGAAGCATTGTTGGATTTAGAGTCCAACATTTTGCAGAAATATGTCCTTGCTTATGGCAGTAAGTGAAATGCATGTGCATCTTCTTGACAGTGTGATTTTCCTTGTCCAATGGACCTTTGGCTCTTTGCTTCTTTTCCTTCAAAAGTTTCCTATATGTGGCCATTCTCTTCCAACATCTAGAAACATTATGGTTAACCAAACCACAAAAGGAACATGCAATTCTTTTCCCATACTTATATGGAAATTTATCATGCTAAACATAATCAAAAGGAATATGATTAGAACCATATGTTTACCTTTCTCTTTCACCTTTATTGCCTTCATGAGGAGGTGAATTGAATGAAGAAGTAGCTCCCTTTGGAACACCATCAACCTCTTCAATGGTTTCATAGTTTCCACAACTCTCTGGTTCAAGTGTATGCTTATGAACACCTGCATCCTGCAAATGATGTTTCAAGCTATTGCATTCTCCATGAACACAATATTTACACTTCTGAAATAGAAAGACCTGAAATGAAACTCCTTCTTGGAACCATTTCAATTGTCTTCATGGCAGCTTTGGAACTTTCTCCATAAGACTGTCCATAGCCAAGACCCAAATACTTAGGCCTTTCCTCAACCATTATTGGCTCAACAATACCCTGTGCATGTTTTCCCCAAGCCTTTTCCTTCATAGCCCATCTTGGACATTAACTTGGACCCTATGCCTCTGGTATGTTTTTCAAAAGAACCAATATAAACATTCTTAGAGGAATTTGAAGACAAATAGGAATTGTTTACCTCTTCTCCAAGCTGATACTTGACCAAGGCTTATGTGGCTACAAAGAGCTATGTCTCCAACTCATGCATCCTTTTTAGGTTCATATTTGCAATATGAAGTTGCCTCTCCGTTTCCTGCAATTTGTCAGAAACCAACTGCTTCTCTTCCTTCATGGAATTCAACTGCTCTCTAAGTATGATGCTCTTCCTTCCATCCTCATACATTTCTCTCACCATATCCATCATTATGAACAAGTCTTCCTTCATATCTTCATCAAAGGCTCTTGTTATGAAGGAAGAATTTGAGGACCCATTTGTAGAAGTTGTCATTATCAAAATGATAAAAAGAACTTCAAACAAGATTAACAAAGAACTTATTCAAGCAACCTTTTGCAACAAACCTCTTGTGCTTCAAGGATTGCTTTGAGGTCCTTTGGGATAAGAAGAATTCCTTCAGCCCTTCTTCCTTTTTGTCCTCTCCTGTACTTAGCTTATCAATAGCTTTCCCTTCACCTCTGCAAACTCAAACAACAGTCAGTTTACAAACATCAAACAATCAATCCTTGACTGTTTAAACACCTTTCAAGTTAAGCAAGCAAATAGATTTCTCTACCAATCAAACAATATGATCTCATACCACTTGCATCATGATACCACTTGCTCTGGTATAACTTAAGTTCTAATATCACCTTCTTTCAAGGTGGGGTTAATTAACCTGAGGCTCTAATATAACTAGCTCTAATATCACCTTCTTTGAAGGTGGGGTTAATCAACCTTTGGCTCTGATATAACCACTCTGATACCACCTGATCTGAAATGGGGCAATAAAGGCTTCTTGTCAGCTTACAAGAACCTCTCCCACTCCAAAGCTTATATATTCCCAAGATCTAGCTTATGCTTGACAATTTGTGGAATTAAAAGAACTTGAAATAAGTGTATGTTTATGTTTGTTTTTAGATTTTTCAAGTGCTTATGTTCATTTGCTTAAACTAATATGAAATGCATATAACAGTGAATTAAGCAGCAAATAAGCAAACACATAACACAACAATATAATTAGGAGTTCACCCAAACCTCTTGGGCTACATCTCTGTGAGCTCTACTCAACTCAACTAGGCTCTCTGGGATTATGGTAATCTTTCTTTTACAAGTTCCACACTCAACTCCATTGGTTTACAACTAAACTTATGGGTTTAGAATACCATCTTATCCCACTGGTTGTCCATACTCTGCATACAGATCTAGGCTTCTCTGGACTAGACTCCTTCAATCAACACTCTGAGCTATCTTGAGCTCTAGCTTGCACCAACTCCATCAGAATTCTTTCACTGTCTCTGGAATTCCTTCTTCTATCTTCAGCACACATCAGACACCAGCAACAGCTTGATCATTCGATCTCTTTGATGTTCTGACTTCCTTACCGCTTCATGGCTTGTAGAAGTCCATTTGAGCTCTCTGACTCTGTGACTCTGGCTCCAACCTCTAGTGGCTTCTGCGTCTGCTTCGCTCTCTGTCTTTACATCTTTCTTGCTCTTTGTCTCTCTAGCCTTCAAGCTCTCCTTAACTCTATTGCACTCAATGCTCTGGCCTTTGAGGAATCCTCCGACTCTGTGACTTCCTGTCTGTTTCTCTATGTGTAATCATTCCTCTGCCTCTACGTTTCTTCGATTGGCCCTCTGGCTCTCTGGCTCCATCGCTTTGCGACTGGCCATCTGGCTCACTAGCTCTATGGCTCTGCGTATTACATAACGCATCATTGTTACAGAAACGCCCCATTACAACGTGGAACCAAAACGTTGTATGAATAGGGACCGTTTCACAATGAAAAGAAACAGGCAGACTTTCTTTGGACAAATTCCCGAAAATGGAACAAAATTCCAATACACAGAGATAATACACGAAAATGCACTATTGGGAGCAAAAATCGGTCTTCAACTGGAATGCAACCACATCTATAAACCTATCGGGTCCGTTTCCTTATCACATATCGCCAATCGCATTGCGTATGACCAAAAACCCAATACACGTAATACATAGAAAATCCGCATAAACCGGATTTCAAATGATATACTATCGCATTTGTAATCCCTTTTGGGTCCATGCTTTATCACATATCGTTATCGCATGGCGTAGGCCAAAACAACCCAATACATGGGAAATACATAGAAATCCTATAATTCTGGAATTCAAAATTTATGAAATTCTATCGAGTCCATGCTCTTTATTGCATATTGCATGTCGCATGGCGAAATTCTTAAAACCCATGAATTTGACAAATACATGGAAATACAAAGGAAATCTGCTATCGGGTGCCAAGTAGGATCTCAAACAGTATGAAACCGTGTCTATAATCCTTATCGAGTCCGCGCTTTATCGCAAGTTGCAATCACGATGTGCATTGGCCCTTTATATTGGGGATCACCGATCGCCGATCACCGATATCAGTGTATCGCTATTGGCCCCATCGCTATATCAGCATATCGCAATATCGATGGTGCAACGGCCCTGGGGGTCTTCCATTTGACTGTGTCGGTTGCCGATCGCCGACACCAATCATCACATATCGCAATCGGCTCTGCCTGGGGTCCCAATATCGCAATAAGGCCTTCCTCCGATGCAATATATCGGAGATCGCTATCAGGGAGCCCTTAAGGCCTATTTCTCCACCCTTTAAACTTCCGATGCGATTTTTCCATAGAAAGCCTTTATTTCTCTTAAGTCCCATTTATATAAGAAATTGCCTCCTTTTCAAAGGACAATGGGCAAACTTCTTTCTGCAATAACTCCATCATCTCAAGTCCATTTTAGCCCATTCAAATTGCATTAGATTCAGATTAAAGAGATCTCTGCAATGAGACTATTTCCAAGAGCATACTTTGACTTTCATTTTCCTCTGTGAGGAATAATTTTGGACTTAGAAATCTATGTTAGATCCATTTTGGATCAACAGGACAAGTAATTTCCATTGTTATCACAAGATGACAAAGGATAGGACGTCACGCTCTATCATGAGCCATAACCCTCTCCACTATGTCCTCCCCCAACCCCACCCAAACCTCCTCAAGCATCCCATGGATTAAGATGGTCGCATGATCCTAACATCCTCAACCTCCCTCAACTATGCATCTGCAGCATCTACCCGAACCTTTGTGGCCTCAGCATGCTCCCGCAACCTCGCCATCTTAGTATGGTTGAAGGAACTAGTCCCCTTTCCCAAGGGCCCACCTACCTCAAAATGTTGGCACTGAGCTAGTATCTTAGGGTCCTCCTGCACCCTGTCATCTATCATTATGGCACGTCCACTCCACTAGTTATACTCAGACGACGAGGATCATTTCCCACAAAGTAAGCCAACATACATCCACGTGGACCCACATCTACAAGAAAACATATATGGTATCAGTATAGTCATAAATATACATCATAAATACATGAAATAAGAAAAAATATAGAACACACAAATCACATACCTGTCGAATCCCAAGCATTGTCGATGGGTAAGCCTATATCTAGATCTCCCCTGAAATCCACGTCGTAGTATGGGTACTCTAGAATCATCTGAGGGTTTGACATAAACCAACCCTCTACCGTGGGGTTCCAGTATCACCCCACTTTACCCCTGCCTGCATGAGGCCTCAAAGGGGCCCTCTACCATATCCTTGGATCTCTCAAAGGCCCTAGTGACACTGCTAGTATAAGATGCAACATCACGATCCTCTCATAGAGGATGTTGCAAAGTATGCTAGCATAACAGAAGCTCTGTGATTGCCCCTTGTGCACCTATGTAAGTTTTGTTGCCATACCCCTATATACAATATTGGCCTAGTCATAGAAGATGCCCCCCTAAAAACTTTGAAGAACCGTGACCTATGGTCCAGAAATACGGTGAGGGGATGTTGACCAACAAGGCACACAATCATCGCTAGAGCGGCTTGCTCAGCTAAATCTAAAATCCTATCAATACAGGCACATCCTCGATCAATAGCATTGGGCCCACAGTGGGCTCTTGCCCATGCTTGTAGGTCCACCTGACCATGAAGAAGCGAAATCGGTAGTACCATTCCACATGGCACTAGTCTTCTAACAAAATAAACATCCACTGTGCCAGTGAATGCTAAGTCTCTACCTCAGATCCTGAAGACCTCTTGTTCTGGCTCCCATCGTCGTATCACAAAATGCAGGAACTCATCCTAGAACATGAGCAAGGGTTTCCAAACACACTTCATCAACCCCCATTTGGTTAGCATAGCACTCACTTGAGTGTCTCCAGCCACTGCTATATGGATATGGTCCCAATCACACTCTCTCCATGTCATCCCCATCCTACCAATAAGGATGTAGAAAACCAAAAATTAACCACATAAGCTTTAAACTTATCTTTATTTCATCCCACATACAAAAATTAGCCTCATAAGCTTAAAAATTATCTTTCTTTCAGCCCACACACCTGTCTTAACAACAAGCATGTGGCCACATGTCTGTCCCTTAGACAAATGCATGGTACTGCATTGAATTCAACCCATACAAACGCATTGGAAATTCATCTGTTATCCATTTACTCATTGGGATGTTGGCCTAATGGCAACCTGTATGTTTTTCTCATAGACATGCAAGACATGCGACTATTTCTTAAATAGTCACACTATTTGCACGTTTCTATGCCCAAAATCCACGGGGTGGTCAAGTTGAGGACCTCGAGGTTGTTTTTCCCATAGTCATAATACATGCATGACTGTATTCCATTATTCTGCGGGGACAGTGCTACTGTTTCACAGCCACCCACATGGATTCTCTCGTTTTCCTAAAAAAAGGTTCGTATAGGCCATCCAGTACAGCCTACCTACCCTATCCTACCAAAATCACAAAGCTTAGGCAGTGTCCTCTTACATGTTTGTCCTCGCGCGCTTCCCTAGTGCACAAGCTAACTGATACGACAGAAAACAACTCCCCGACTTAGCTCTACACTCCAAGTCAGCAAGTAACAATGTAAACTTTGAAACGGGAACTGATATTGTTCCCTGTTTCGTAAAGATAGCAAAAAAGTGACCCGATTTTGAAAAGGGGTGATGCAAAACCCACATGTTTTTTTTAGAGCATAGTTTTTGGCACATTAAGACTTTTTATGTACATTGCATTTTAGAATGGTAGTGATTTTCATGCTAATTTTAAAAAGTGGTAATTCTGCATCAGGCCCTTTTTTTAAAAGACCTATTTTTTGACTTTAAATTTTCTAATGTATGAAATGTAAATAATTATTTTCTAGATTTTAATAATTTTTGAAGTGGTCTTCTTCTTCATATTTTCTTGTTTTTATTTTAATTTTTTTTTTTGTAGTGAGGTTTTTATTGTTTTGCATATTTAAAGAAGAAGGTCGATATTTTGAATTTTCGATATTCTACATATTTATACATCGTTAATTAATTTTTCAATCCACATGAAATAAGTGTCTCTAAAAAACAAAAATTTTTAACAATTGACATAAAAATAACCATTTTTAACATAAATATAACTAAAAAAACTACGTGTTTTGATAATTTTTTCTAATTTTTTGCTAGAAATGACATGTCAAAATCACAATTTTAATACGAAAAATTTAACTAAAAATGGTTAAATAATAGTTTTTTTATGAATTTCATGTCAAAAAAATAATAATAATCACCTTTTTTTTTCAAAAAATAATGATTAACATAAAAATTAATGCGAAAATCACATAATACAAATATTAAACGTGTAACCTTAATTGAGTGCTTATTCTTCTCATAAAATGTCAAAGTCAAAAAATTACAAGTATAACTAAATAATAGTTACAAAAAATGAGCTTGATGTCAAAGCATAACTTAAATTTAATTAACAATGTCACGTAATCCAAACTCGACGTCCCCTAGAGTTTCATCATTGTCTTCTTCCACAATATTGTGTACTTCATTTTGCTCATTTTCCTCTTCTAATGGATCTTTGATGTCTACGAATCTCCCAATGTATGCCTTTCCAATCATTTTGTGTAATGGTGGTTGGGGTTCCTTTGCCTTTTTTGCCACACGTGATTCACTAAAGTCCCCTTCTTCAACCCAATTTCTTGCATTGCATCTAGAAGAAATTGAAGAGCATTAATTCTTTGCTGAATAAAATTGCACTGTATTGGATCTCTTTCAATGGCAATGCAATTTCTTCCTTTTTGAAGGCAACATGCTAGTGTTGTACATAATTATCAAGCATAAAAGAAATAATGAAGTAAATTAGTACAATGACATATGAATTAAGAAATAACGTATTGAATTCAATTCCATATAATAAAACTTATCTGAGCCAGAAAATAAATCCAGAACCCGATCTCCTTCATTTGAACATATGTCTATAATATAGTTAATCAATAACTATGGTTTTTTATAAATGTTAACTATCTCTCCTTTTGTTTCTTTGCCTTCATATGTTACTTTTCTCACAACAGCATCATAAGTCAGTATTTGGCTATGACTCTTTCCATCTACCTAATTAAAAATCATAGACATATAGCTATCATATTTTGTCCAACTATCAATATGGATGAACTCACAATCATTTATAAATAGTTGATCTTCATGGTTAAGAAGATTTGACTTTTGCATGTAACATGAAATAGTAAAAGTTCAATTAACTTGTACATAAATGAGTTTTTTAACATTAATCAAATATACATTTTAAACGTCTTATCATGTAAGTTGCATCCTTGAATTTGTTTTCACCTTGAAGCCTGACAATAACAATAACCTCGGCGACCCAATGGCTGGCCACCCCTGCGGGCCGTCGGGGTGGGGTGGGAGTTGTCTGCAGCCCTCCGCCCTACCCCAGTGGCCTAACGGCCCACGGGGGTGGTGGGGCAATTCCTGGAATCACGTCGTCACCCCCATGGGTCATTGGGTCGTCGGGGTGGGGTTGAGGCTATCTGCATCCTTCCGCCCCATCCTGGCAGCCCAACAACTCGTGGGGGTGGCAGGGTGATTCCTGGAATCGCCCTGCCACCCCCATGGGCCGTTGGGCCACCGGGGTGGGGCGAAGGCTGTCCGTAGCCCTCTGCCCCACCTCAGCGACCCAACGGCGAGCGGGGGTGGCAGGGTGATTCCAAGAATAACCCTGCCACCTCTGCAGGTCATTGGGCCACTATGGTGGGCCAGAGGGCGAGGTGATTTCCGGAATCACCCTGCCACCCCCGCAGGCTATTGGGCCGTCGAGGTGGGGAAGAGGTTGTCTGCAACCCTCCTCCCCACCCCAATGGCCCAATGGCTCGTGGGGTTGGCAGGGTAATTTCGCAGCTCTCCACCCCACCCCTGCAAAACCCCAGGGGGGGTGGCGGGGTGATTCCAGGGTAATAGAATTTTAATGTATTTTAGATCCCATTATTTTATCTTTATGGTCATTACTAAAACATGTTGAATTTACACTTAGTAAAGAAAAAATTTATTCTACCAAAAACATTAGTGTGTTTTTTTCCTCATAAACCACTATTTTTTTGCACATAAAAAATCGGTTTTACTAGCATTTTTTAAAAATGTTGAAAATGGACTCTTAAAAAAAAAAGCCACCGTTCCAGTATCAACACTTTTCATTTTCAGGGTGTTTTTTGCACGAAAAATTTGTTTTCACTATCATTTTTAAAACATGTTCAAAATTGACCCTAAAAGAAAAAAACCATCATTCCAGTGTACACACTTTTCATTTTTAGCATTGTTTTTTATGTTTTTTCGGGGTTTTTTTTGCCAGAATTCCCATTTTGAGTTTATAGTTCCCGTTTCAAAGTTTACATTGTTAAGTACAAATAAGGTGGCATATGGCCCACTTTTCCCTGTATATGGCCCTCTTTGTCATCTTCTAGAGCCCCATTCAGGAGCTCACAAACTTCATTTTTAAAACCGTCAATGACACAAGGATCATGAGGAAATCATCTTCATCATGGTACCCTTCATTCCATTTCAACATCAAACTCATTTTTGGGGTTCGTCTCGCATTCATAGTACCCCTTTAGGTGTGCCTTCCCATGTTCTTCAATTCATCTTGTTTATCATATTTCGGCATATATATGTTTTCATCAAGATGTTTTCATTTGGGGTATTGGTTATCAAAGTTGCAGGTATATCAACACTTTCCCATCAGAATCAGTCCCTCAGTGGCCGTTGATAGTTAAGACATCATTCTCTACCCAACATGATAGGATTCCTAGAAAGCTTTGCACATTCTGACATCATTTCTCTGAAATGTACCATAGCGTCCGTCATCTTGACCACGTTTACCACCAACTTACCTTGTACATGTAAACATCCATTTCAATTGATTGTACCTTCCCATTCATGGATCACCCCATTTTATAGATCCCCTCACACTATTGGGATCCATGACCATCCATTCAGGCCCGGGAGCCATTCATTTGTCTTGAAAATAAACCTCATTCTCCTCTTCTTTGCTTATTAATTACCAACCCTACTCTGGGGTTGCCTCTTTTAAGATTGTTGGATCAAAATGAACACCCTCTCACATTCTACATTTGGAATATCATCCCTTCATATGGCATAGCTCATTTGTGCTACTTCACCCACCTCATCAAACTAGCACCGAGACCAACCCTCAACAAAAAACCTTACCTACATCATCACGTAGGTCCCCATTTTTCATGGGGCACCCATCTCCATGTATGTACATCCCAAACCACCTTTACATTCTTTTAGAAAGTGTACAAATTATTTTTAGGAAAAGGGTTCCTACCCATATTTTCATGTCTCGTACTGGACGAAAATACCTAGTCACCCTTAGTTGGAGCTCGTTTATCACCACCATTCATTGATCATTCACCACGCCAATCAGAACATGCTTATACCTACCTTGGATGCCCTATTAACTCCAGGGGCATTCCCCTAGAAGAATTGTTTTGGTTGTCGCCACTCGAATTACAGCTCCAACCTAGGGTAGTTGCCTATATCCATTCATATTGTCAACTTGCATTATCACACCTTGTTGACCCACCACATTACATTCATATGTATCCTTCATATTGATTCCCCAAATCAACATTTCGGGCAGTTGGCACATCTTTCCTGTCGACTTCAACACCCATCTTCCAGGATCGAAGCACTACCTTGGGTTCTCCCCCCTTATGGGACATCATTAGGTGGAACAATGGGAATCACTATCGCCCATTGATGTCATCGGTCTCCCTCACATTCGACACTAGCATAAGTTTTTCATGTCAAGGCATTGTCATACGTTGTGACCATTGTAGTTCTCTCATTTATTCAAAGATACATGCATCGCTTAGCACCTCATTCAGTGGTGCTTACATTTTGATGCATGGGAGGTACCCAAAGGAAAATACCCATGCATCCATGAGCACCACACTCAGAAATGCTTCACTTTATATGCATGGGGGCACCTTGTTCAATCTTTTTGTCAGAAGTGCCCTTGAGGGCATAAAAAGTTATCATCATTAACCATTAGCATGTCATCCACCACTACGCCAACTTGACAAGAATATTTCTTGTATGATTGTAATAGTTAGTCGCTTGTTATCATAACAATCATGGGACATTCCCACCTGGTATATACACTTTTTTATCAACGTTCCTTCATAGCATGGTTATCTTTCATCATTATAAAATGGTAAAAAACTCATATAAATAATCTTACACATAGCACAAAAATTATAATAACTTTATGATGTATTTTGTGAATATTAAGGAGCCAATCATTTCATTGAAAATTATTATGATATTTTCCTAAATAAAATTATCACAATATTTTCTTAAATATTTTGACATTATTGTGCAACAGAATAAAATATTGTCAGTCCCACATATAGGTTGGAATAAAGGAAATTTTAATATTTTTTGGGGTCATTTTGTAATCAAGTTAAAGGGTTTTGAGAAAAAAGGAGACCATTTTTCTTTTATCTAATGACTTAGAAGACTACAATTTAATTTTCCATCATTATTTTATTACATGTTAAGCAATGATTCCAATTAATTCTTGGAATATTTGCAAGTACATGTGACAAATTTTAACCATGTTTTTTAGATTTTTGATAGTTTTTGCAGTACCTGTGAGTTTTCCCTCTTCTTGTTGATTTTTAGGGTACTACAAGAGATCTATAATTTATGTAAAATATATATTTGTTTTCTTTTATGAAACACTTTTCGTGTTGATTCTTGAATGTTAATTTTTGTCTCCCCACCACCCCCCCCGAATCTTAATCATTACTATGCAAATTCTAAAAGTTTGAAGACTAAAAAAGTTGAAAGTTTTATATGTTATATTGGAATATGGTGGACTTGATGAGGGGTATAATAGACAAAAGTTGAGTTGCAATTTTTGTGGGAAGAATATGATGGGGTGAATCGCCAATTTGAAATACCATCTTGCACAAATTCTAGAACATGAGGTGGGAATATCCCTAAAGCAAACCCACAAATCTTTCATGTTGCCAACAAATCACTTTTAAATATTAATAAAAGAAAATATAACAAGGGTGTTGTGAGAATTTATCTTGTAGCAAGAAGAGTTTTAGACCTAGGGAGGAAAGAATTGATAATGTCTCATGGATATCACCTTCGACAATGCCCTCAACGACCTCGTATTTTCTTTTGTTCCTAGAACCACACTTGTTACATAACATTCTATCATGTTAGTGTTTAAAATAAAGGAGACGCAAGGTGTTTACAAGCTTATGGGTAGGTGTAACTTTCATATGGAGTGTCGGTCTTTTAAGCATTGCCAGTGTCATTCCTATTGTTGGTCGAGGGCATCAGGCCCCTACATATGATGAGTTAAGAGATCCTATCCTTCAAAATGAAAGGAAAATTGTACACATAAATTGGAGGAGCTTAGATAATAATGGGAGGTCACATTATGCATTTTGATGTTAAAAGGTTGCACTAATCAGAAGGGAATGACCCTTCTTAATTTCTTGGTTCATTTTCCTAAGGGGACAATGTTTGATAATTATATTTACACATATTAAAGATGAAACATTATTATGTAAGATGTTAGATGGGTCCATTAAATAGGTAGGTTCATACAATTTTGTCCAAGTTATATTGGATAACATTGTTAATTATATCATTCCTAGAAAGTTGCTTATACTGAGGTATCTAACCTTAGTTCAGACTCCTTACATTGCATATTGCATTTTTTTATTTGATTTTACAGGATACAAGAAAAATGTGTTATATTAAGAATGTTATTGAATTATTTAGGAGCATTACAAAATTTATATACAATCATGCATATGTTCTTATCTTGATGATAAGATTCACAAATAAAAAGGAATTGGTTTGCCTTTAAATCGCACACCTTGCCACTAACTTTATATTTCTTTAGACTCTCTTGACTTGTATGTGGAAGGTGAAGAAAATGTTCCTTTCAGATGAGTGGAATGCTTTATCATTTAACAATAGATCAAAGTGGAAGCCATATGTAGCATACCATGAAAACTTTTGAGTGAGATTGGAGGAGATACATGTCATTAGTGAACTTTAGATAAAAGTTATTCAGTTGGTTGATTGTGATTCTTACCCTTCCAAGTGGGTGAACCTTCGGAGAAAAAAAAATTCCATTCTATAAAGCTTTCCAGCAAACAAAACTGTGATAAATGCATATATGTAACCTCAAAATCCATCCACCCATGCTCCAATCAATGTTTTGTTACATCTAGCTTACATATCAAATGAATTTGGGTCATCACTGTAAGGTAGATTAATTATTTTCATAACCAAGTGCTTTTAATAATTTTTAAGATCATATTGGTATGAATCACAAGTTGATTTAGATGATTGATCACTTTTGGTTGTATTCTTGTTCCTATGATTCACATTGGTGGTTATCTCCAATCACTAGTCCAATATGACCTTCCTTGAGGCATTTATTTCCATAGTCTAGGAGGGACACAAATAAGATGCATTGATTAATATTACATGTCTATGGTATTCTATACATAACAATTTCCATCTGGCTGATCTGAATCGGATCCATGAACGACTATCAAGAACCTTGACTGTATCGAGTTGAACAAAACTCTAATGAATTCTAAAACAACGATCAAAAACATCTTGAACCAGTGGCAATGGCCGCCAACGTGGAACGACGAGGACCTCGGTCAAAGCGCGCTGACCGAGGCCCATGGAGACTGCGCAGGAGGTCAAAACAGCCCCTAGGAGCCACGAATCGGGAAAAGGAGGCGATTTTGATGCGCGATTAGCGCTCGCGCCTGGGCAAAAAGGGCTAAAGTGGAAAAGCCTTAAGCACTCGATCACGTTGGGAGCCGGAGAACCGCGGGCGGAAAAGCAAAAAGCGCTAAAGGACAAAAGGCGGGACCCACACTCTGGAAAATCGGCGATATTGATCGGGGTGCCCTTGAACGGTAAGAGGTTTTGGAGGAGAGCAGAGCGTCCCACTCGGCGATGGACGCGTGGCAGCAGAGGTGAGAGAAAAACCATCGTGATCACGCGCTATCGATCAAGCAATTCAACCGTGCTTGATGTTGGATCTGGAGAAGCCCAGATCGGACAGCTGAGATTGCGCCTAATAGAAAGAAGCGGAATTGACAGGGAATTAAGCCGCAATTTTGAGGGATTTGGAATCCGTTGACCGCCATGGTGGAGAAAGAATGCATACACGGCATAACGGAAGAAATGAACCGACGAAGCATGTTGGCGCCAGTTATATGGAGACATGTGGCCACTTCCCGAGCGTTCATGTTGACACCGAACAGGGAACTCCAAGCGCAGCTGCAAAAGGTGGATCGACGCAAGCGGAAGAGGAACTTAACAGGCACAAGGATCAAATGGCTAAAGCCATGAACAGAGACAATCGAACGAGGGAGAAGAAGAGAAGAGTCCGAGCGACCAACAGAGACAGTGAACAGTGCACCCTGAGAGGAGGACTGAACACAGAGAATAGTAAAGCCAAGCAAAGAAGACAGAGGGTCGAGCTCACCACAGGCAGCATCGAGCACCAGAGAGCTTGAAGATTCAAGCCTTCCCATAGAGGAATCTATCTGCATTGAGCATCACAGTTGGCTCTTTCCACTGTAGACCAAGGGTCACAGAGCTGGTAGGAAGAGAACGAGTCTGTGTACTCCAAGTGGCTTGGGGAATCCAAGAACCACCCTGCCAAGAAAAATCTGTTGTCAGGAGAACTCATATTGAGTCCCTGTATTGTAATTTCTCTACTCTAAGACACA